>JASTWP010000823.1:0-108001 GCA_030770255.1 Temnothorax ravouxi
TTGTTATGTCAATTGTAGTTAAAAAGATATTGATGATTAACATAGAGTCTATGCATCAAAGTTGCGACTTACATAGACCATTAATTAAGAAACTATGAAATTTTTTTTGTTATTCAAACTTAAGAGTTTTTCAAGTTGCTAAATATTAATCTGATGTTAAATTCACAGTTGATAAATTCTAAATGTGGGAGCCATATAGCGGCCGGATGTCAAAAGTATCATTGATAAAATTGATCTCGAATTGTGTAAGATACGGATGTAAAATTCTATCATTTTTATTTTTAATATCCGCTACTTTCAATTAACTTTGCCATCTGATTAATATTGCGGTTATTTAAAAAAAAAACCTTTAATTTCGATTATATACCTAATTAAAAACTAATTTACAAGTTCTGATTAGTATCTATATGTATATATGTATATAGTTGCAACTTTTTGACGCAATAGATTTTGTGTTAATCTCGGTGTTAATAATAATCGTGCATCAATTATATGTTTTTAATCATAAATGACATAAGCAATTTCTTTAAGAACAAATAAAGGATATATATTTATTTTGCGGTGCTTCTTTAATATTCAATTTTCAATTCAATTCAATTTTTATTTCTCTCCCCTCCCGCGGTTGGAAAGGCATTTTTTTCAGGAAAACGTTCCAAAAACCTTTACAATTATAATTATACATTCAGTCATTATCTGATACTTTTTACATGGCGTTTTACAGGGACGTGCCCAATCCTTTACATATTTTAATTCTGTTCGAAACCTGACCGTTGGGCGACCTACACCACTACTATACCCCCCCTTCTAGTGTCTTTCCCTCCGGCCCCTCCTCCTGGTCCCGCTTCATGCGATGCTTCTTTAATAAACTTATTCAATTAATTATATTTATTATTTATACCATGTAGGAAAATTTTATGTTTGTATATCAATTAAAATTTCAAATAAACTTTTTATGTAATTTCTCTGGTAATAAAATTAATATTTTCATCAAGTTAAACTGCTAAATATGGCCAGCCTGAACTTTGTTTACCTATATATATAGTAACAAATTTTCGTGTGAATTTTAAAGTATATTCTTTCGCTTCGTCAACTACACGCGCCGTACTTTCAATATTGAAACGCAGTCTGAAACTGAAACGTACAATCAATAATTAAATTGCTAATCAATTTAACAATACCGATACTATATGTATATATATATATATAATTAATAAATATCACAAGTAATTAATAAGTACGACAAGACCTATATATTTGCCGCGCGCGCGCGCGAGCGCGAGCGCCGAGCAAAGAAGCCTAGCAGTCCTAGCACGATTCTCGCCGGCTCGCGGCTGACCGAGCATCGAGCATATGACATCACTGCGCTGAAATCTGGCATCACTGCAAATTTAGTCCGGATTCGCACCAGGGGCAAAGTCTGTAGGTAAAATCGGGTATATTTAGTCCGGACTCACACCAGGGGCAAAGTCTGTAATGTGATTTAGCCTGGACTCAAACCTAGATGCAAAGTCTGTCGGTAAGGGGCAAAGTGTGTTGGTACGCAAGGCACGGAACGGCTGGTCTCGACTTTTGAGGGGCCATTGGCTATCTGTCTATTAATCTGTGTCAGAACTATACGAGAATTATAATAGAACTCACTGTTTTACCCATGTGTATTGTTTATTTAAGAAAGTGTTTTTATTTTTATCCAATTATCCTTCTGTTGTTGCTCGTAATTTGGCTGCTTAAACATGCATAGGCAAAATAAATTTAATAAGAGTGCAAGAAACATTATAAACTACCATTTTTTTTCTCAATATAGTTAATAATATAATTATTGGTATGCATTTAAATATTAAATTTAAAAGGGCGGCAGTGTAGTTTAGTAGTAGAGCGCCAGACTCGTAATCTGAAGAACCAGGTTCGAGTCCACTAGAGCTATGAAGCATAATGTGTTTCCGATAGCTGCGCCCCTCCGTGCAAGATAGGCTCTTGTGCGGAGAAAATTGGGGCTCCGTCTTTCGGAGAGAGACGTTAAGCCGTTGGTCCAAAGGGTTAAAGTGAAAGGAGAAAGATAGTGTTGGTAGTAGGATTGCGAACCCTGCGGGGATATGCAATAAATGACGAATTTTACAGGAATATTAAATTTAAAATTTATTATGCTAAAATAAAGATTTTAATGCAAGACTTTTTTAGATAGAAAAGCATAGAACGGTGATTTCTATACATTACATTTACGAATTTTAGTTTTTATGTTTATAAATATTTAATTAATTATATTTGCAATCTTTATATATTTATAAATTTCTTATAATTAAATTTCTTAATAATTTCTTAATAATTCTTAATAATTATATTTATAAATATAAAAATTAAAATTTGTAAATATATAAGCAAATGTAACGTATAGCGGGTATAGCGTATCGTCGATTTGTCAACTCGAGACTCGGCACTCGGTGAGACACGAGACGCGATACTCGAAATTGCGTGGCATTGTGGTCCGTCGCTACCGACGCGTCATTTACCGACCTTGATTGTGGTATAGCCGGCCCGTGCAAGCTGCAAAGCGGCAACGTCACAGCTCAAGAGAGACAGCAGATCATATGTCTGCCCGAGGGGGTAACCACTAGCTGAAATGTTGTCCCACCGATTACATGATTTTATTTGATTTCATATGATTTCATCTGATTACAAATGATTTCATCTGATTTCATATGATTTCATCTAATTACAAATAATTTCATCTGATTACAAATGATTTCATCTAATTACACAATGTTTTCTTGTGATTACACAATGATTTCATCTGATTACACAATGATTTTTTGTGATTACACAATGATTTCTTGTGATTACGAATGATTTCATCTGATTACAAATGATTTCTTGTGATTGCATATGAACATTTTTGAGTCAATAGATGCGATAAAAAAGAATACGCTTCGCGTTCTGAGGACTATACATGAAATTGACTATAAAAAAGGTGCTTCGAAGATTGGAAAAAACGTTGACATAAGTATTGTAGTGGGAGGGGATTATTTTGACGGGGACAAAATAAATTTAAATAAATAAATTCATAGTTTATTTTTTATTTAACGAGTCCCGTTGATCACAGTAATATTAACCCTCGGAGAACACACCTATTTTTTCATTCACAGAGAACACTCTGGATCTCAATCTGACCCTACATACACTTTGATCGTCCATCATTTTAAATTGACGAGTGCGATTAGCTTGAAAAAAATTTCCAGATGTACTTGGAACATTGTTAAATCAATTGATATAAATAAAAAGTGCCGTTGGAATTATTTACATATTTAAAAAAATTTTTTTAAATTAATTTTAAAAAAATTTTTTTTAATTTTTTTAAATATGTACACTGCCGTCAAAAAGTTTCCGGACAGGGGTATAATTCGGGAAAGTTTTTAATAAAACTAATTATTATAAAGAAATATTGATAAATTTTATTTAGTTGACAATTAGAAGTAACAAAAACTGAAAATCTTACGAATCAGAATCAATCTTTAGCTTAGAACTCGTGGTCTTGTGGACCGACAAATCGAAGTTCAACGTTTTTGGTCAAAAACGAAGAAAGTATGTCCGTCGCGCGTCTTCGGAAAAAATACACCCAGACTGCATAACTCCTACAGTTAAACACGGCGGAGGATCCGTGATGGTGTTGGGGATATTTCAGTTATACGGGCGTGGGAAATCTCCACAGAATCAAGGGAATACTTGAGCAAAAAGGCTACCACTCGATTCTGAGTAGGCAATGTATCCCGTCTGGGACACGTTTAATTGGTCGTGGGTTTGTCATGCAGCAAGATAATGACCCGAAACACACTTCTAAATTATGTTCCAATTATCTGCATTAAAAAGAGGAAACCGGAGCGCTCAAAATGATAGTGTGGCCCTCTCAATCTCCGGATCTTAATCCGGTCTGTCCCACCTCTCAGGAGCACCTTTGGGAGATTCTCCAGAAAGCATGGAGTAAAATACCAAATTCTGTTTTGGAAAAACTCGTAAAAAGGATGCCGCAAATTGGTACAAAAAGTGTTTTCCACCAAGGGAGGTTGGTTCGATAAAAAAAAGTATGATCTCTAAGCTAAGGATTGATTCTGATTCGTGAGATTTTCAGTTTTTGTTACTTTTAATTGTCAACTAAATAAAATTTATATCAATTGATTTAACAATGTTCCAAGTACATCTGGAAATGTTTTCAAGCTGATCGCACTCGTCAATTTAAAATAGTGGACAATCAAAGCGTGTGTAGGGTCAGATTAACCCATGAGTGTTCTTTTGAAAAAAAAACGTAATTTACGAAAAAAAAATTTTTTTTTAAATATTTTTGGCTAAAAATTTTTTTGGCAAAAAAAAACGGTCAAATTGACCCTATGTGTTCTCCGAGGGTTAAGAAAAAAAAAATATAAACCATTATAAATAAAACGGAATATTAAATTCGATACCAATATAATCACAGATTATTTCATAGTTATTGGCACATTAAACTTTAAAAAAATATATTAAATATACATAAAGTATATAGCTTTCTCTAAAAAAACGGAATATTAACATAAAGTATATAGCTTTTTATAACAGCAAAATAAATGACATTATTTATTATAAAAAACTTATCCTAGCTTGTAATTTGAAAGGTCCTGTGGAGAGAATGAATAAAGTCTTTTGATGTCTGTTAAGTTAGCACCCTCCCTCACAAAAAATAGGAATAACACAGAAATTAAGTGCTCTTTATGTGCTCTATTCATGATTTTTGTGCTCGAGCGGTTTTGCGGGAAATTGCAATTAAAAGTGGGGGTGCTGGCTTAACGTAAGCTAGCACCTCCACGCATTAAAATTACATATAAAATAAAAAACTCAATATGCTAAAATTATATGCTTTTTATATGCTTTCAAATGCCTCAAACGAAATTAGTCTATCTGTAATAGTTTAAAAGATATACACAAAAAAGATCTATATACTACTGATATAAGAGTAAAGTATCAGTTAAAATACAGAAAAAGCGAAATAATTCTTGTTTTAAAATGTTTCTCGATTAATGTGTTCTCGAAATATGCACAATGAAATTTTCGTCCTCATCCCCTTCCACCGACCCGAACGTGAGCACCCCATACGAAGTACCAGTTAAAATACTGATAGCAAATTGGTTTTAGTCTTAAAATGTTCCTTAATTTATGTGCTTTCAAAATATGTGGAATAAGAGTTTTGTGCTTATCCTCTTCCCATAAGTACAAGAGTAAAGTACCAGTTAAAATACAGATATCGAATTGATTTTAGTCTTAAAATGTTCCTAAATTTATGTGTTTTTAAAATATGTAGAATAAAAGTTTTGTGCTTATCCCCTTCACCCGACAAACCTTGAAAGTGAGCACATCATACGTACAAGAGTAAAGTACCAGTTAAAATACGGATAGCGAATTGGTTTTAGTTTTAAAATGTTCCTTAATTTATGTGCTTTCAAAATATGCACAATGAGATTTCTGTGCAGTGGTACTTTACTTTTGTACGTATGGGGTGCTCACTTTCAAGAAGGTTTGTCGGCTGAAGGGGATAAGCATAAAACTTTTATTCTACATATTTTGAAAGCACATAAATTAAGGAACATTTTAAGACTAAAACCAATTCGCTATCTGTATTTTAACTGGTACTTTACTCTTGTACGTATGGGATGCTCACTTTCAAGGAGGTTTGTCGGCTGAAGGGGATAAGCACAAAACTCTTATTCCACATATTTTGAAAGCACATAAATTAAGGAACATTTTAAGACTAAAACCAATTTGCTATCTGTATTTTAACTGGTATTTTACTCTTGTACGTATGGGGTGCTCACGTTCGGGTCGGTGGAAGGGGATGAGCACGAAAATTTCATTGTGCATATTTCGAGAGCACATCAATCAAGAAACATTTTAAAACAAGAATTATTTAGCTTTCTGTATTTTAACTAATATTTTACTCTTATATTAGTAGTATATAATCTTTTTTTGTGTATATCTTTTAAATTATTATAGATAGACTAATTTTGTTTGAGAAATTTAAAAGCACATAATTCTAGCATATTGAGTTTTTTATTTTATATGTAATTTTAGTGAGTGGGGATGCCAGCTTACGTTAAGCCAACACCCCCACTTTCAATTGCGTTTTCCCGCAAAACTGCTCGAGCACAAAAATCGTGAATAGAGCACATAATTAGCACATAAAAAGCACTTAATTTCTGTATATGTGTTATTTCGATTTTTTGTGAGGGAGGGATGCTAACTTAACAGATATTATTAGATTTCACCGAGGATTTCATGGTGATTTTATGGTGATTCCACATGATTTCCAGTGATAACACGGAGATTCAAAATGATTTCTGCTGATTTCATATATGATTTCTAGTGATTTCATGTGATTTTGATTTCTAGTGATTTCATATGATTTCTGGTGATTTCATATGATTTCTGATGATTTCATAATGATTTCGGGGACATTGTCCCACGATTACATTTAGTGGTTACCCCCTCGTGTCTGCCCTTCTTTCCCCGCTCGAAGCTTGCCGAGTGCCTAGCGTACACGAATGTCACGGACAGAGGAAAGGCTTGCGCGACCAGCATATCTGCTCCATCTGAGTAGTTCGGACACGAACCATAGCATGGATACGAACCCATGTATCGTTACCCGAAGTCCTCTCTGATTGTTACCGAGCGTAACGCCGTAGTTGACGTCCACTTTCTCAGAGGGCAGATGAGGACAGACGTCCCCCGAAGCCGGATGGCCGCTCTCAGGTTTCTCTCTGCTAGTACTCTACCAGAAGAGTATTTGAGCAAAGGGATAGGGCGCAACGCTCAATTATTTCCGAGAAAAAAAATGTAAGTGCACAATTACTACGTTGTCGACCCAAGTTCAATTCCTGTTTCTCGCATTTTTTTAATTTTTTTATGCAATAACTGTTTATTTGTGTAAAATAAAGTTAATATAACCAACAAAATTTTTATTTTTTTTTATAATTCGCATTTTTGAAAGGCAATTAAAAAAAATTTTTTTTATTAACTTTATTTTACACAAATAAACAGATATTGCATGAAAACATTTAAGGATGTATCGGAGGTACAATCTTAGACAAAAGTGCATGAAATTTGAAATACTTGAATATCTACGCCGAACGTATATAGTAAATCTAAATGTAAGATACTCAATTGATAGTAGGAGTCTTATTTTTACTCCTAGAAAGGTATTTTTTACTTTACAAATGTTTTTTTCAGTATTATTTGCGATTTTTGCAATTTATGAGCCTAAACTTTTGGCAGTAAAAATGCCCTGATTTCAAAACCTTATAACGTCTAACGTCAAATTATTTCAAAGCGAAAGACATTATTCAGCAGTGCTGATAAACAAATGTGACTTTAATAACGTCAAAAAAGTTAAATATGTATCATATAAACGATAATTTTGAATATTATCAAGAGACACGGTAGTGTCTCGCGCCAAGTACACGCGGAGCGAGACCGCACCGTGACTTTTACGCGACGCGACGGGTTGCGAGTACCCGAGATGTTGAGATCTCGATAACGAGTGAACGGATCAAGTTCTAAGTAGACTTGATCGATAGTTGGGGTAAAAATAAGGGGGGTATCTCCTATATAATTTTCCGCTACGTGTCCTACGAGCGGAGATATTGCGACGCAAAGTCCAAATGTGAAAATTTTTTATTAAGATACGTCGTCTACGTCGACCGCTCTCATTATATATTTATATATCACGTGATCAGAGAAAATGTCCCTTTCACTTTTTCGACACTGGCGGCGCAGGTATCGCCAGTTTCGATATCGCGCGCGTATTTCGATCGATCTAGTAAGTAAATTATTAAAGGTCGATAGACTTATCGGTCAGAAGGAAGATTTCTATTTAGCTAAATTAAGTATATATATAATATATATTGATTCTTATGAATCAAGCTTGAATTCGATGTTTAGGTATCCCAGGTTGCCGATGACGAGATACAGATAGTGCGCTTCATAGTTTTCGGTGTCCAGGTGTAATAATACGTTGAATTCGATGTCTACGTGTTCTAGGTTGCCGATGACGAGGTCCACATAAAGGCGTAGTTTTTGGTGTCTACGTGTATTAATACCTTGAATTCGATGTCCACGTGTCCCAGGTTGCCGATGACGGGATCCAGATAATGCGCTTCATAGTTTTCGCTGTCCAGGTGTAATCGTACGTTGAATGCGATGTCTAGGTGTCCCAGGTTGCCGATGACGATGTCTAGATAATGAGCTCCGTAGTTTTCGGTGTCCAGGTGTAATAATACGTTGAATGCGATGTCTAGGTGTCCCAGGTTGCCGATGACGATGTCTAGATAGTGAGCTCCGTAGTTTTCGGTGTCTACGTGTATTAATACCTTGAATTCGATGTCCACGTGTCCCAGGTTGCCGATGACGGAATCCACATAGTGCGCTCCGTAGTTTTCGGTGTCTACGTGTATTAATACCTTGAAATTGATGTCTAGGTGTCCCAGGTTGCTGATGACGAGGTCCAGATAACGCGCTCCGTAGTTTTTGGTGTCTAGGTGTAATAATACCTCGAATTCGATGTCTACGTGTTCCAGGTTGCCGATGACGAGGTCCACATAGTGCGCTTCGTAGTTTTTGGTGACTAGGTGTATTAATAACTTTCCGAATGTAGGACACGTAGATATTGAATTTGAGGTATTAATACACGTAGACACCGAAAACTACAAAGCGCACTATGTGGATCTCGTCATCGGCAACGTGGGACACCTAGACATCGAATTCAACATATTATTACACCTGGACACCGAAAACTATGGAGCGCACTATTTGTAATCCGTTATCGGCAACCTGGGATACCTAGACATCGAATTCAAGCTTCATTCATAAGAATCGACTTAAAAATTCCCTAGCGGCAGAACTAAAATTATGTCATGACATAATAAAAATTCGTTGAATTAAAATTATGTCTAGACATATAATAAAAACTGGACAAATTAAAATTATGTCTGGACATAATAAAAATTGGATGAATTAAAATTATGTCTTGACATAATAAAAATTGGATGCATTAAAATTATGTCTGACATAAAAATAATTCCGCATTTTTATTATGTGTATACACATAATTTTAATTCATACAATTTTTATTATGTGTACACATAATTTGTTTTTGAATGAACGTAAAACGTATTTGTTACAATATTTATCCATTATTGAAAATCGATATGCGCGACAAAAGCTCTTGTATATCATTAATTATGTTATTATTTATTATATATATTTCTATCCATATATTTTCAGTATTATTATTGTTACATTAGAAAAATTATTAGCATTTAGGATACGAATCTTTTTCCGTTAGTTTGTAAGTTTCATGATTAAAAAGATCATGTCGTATTATTAACATGTATTAAAAAGATAGTGGTAGTATTATACCTCGAAATAACACCCTGTACATATTGTTTATAAAATGCATAATACTACAAAAAGGCATGATATCTGTACAAAATTACCTTTTTTAAAAAAAAGGTAAAGAAAGGCGCCAAGTACAAGCGTAGTAGTGTATATATGTATGTTGTTACCTCGAAAAAAACAGTGGTAATATTATACCTAAAAAAATCTAACAATAAGTAACAAGTGGTAGACGTAATCTTTTTTCATCTCAAAAAATCTCGAAAAAACCTAAGCAGTAGTATATTTACCTAAAAAAACCGAAGTAACAAGTGGTAGACGTAATCTTTGTATCTCGAAAAAACCTAAGCAGTAGTATTTTTATTTCCAAAAAATTATAACTCAAGTGATACACATCACAAAATTACGTTACCTTATCAAAAATGAGTCGTGCTTCAAGTGATCTATTACAATTACAAAAAAGAAATGATATCTCCGATATCTCTTTTTAAATTACAGCGCCAATTACAAAGAGAACATACACTGAGATAAAAAATTTGTCAATCCTAAGAAATATTTTGTTCGATACGTTCAACTAAACATTTTAGTTAGTTAACTAAACATTAGTTGAATTAATTAATTCTTGATTAAAAATACGAAATAAATTGTTCAAACAACTAATATCTAGTTGACTAACCAAAATGTTTAGTTGAACGTATCGAACTAAATATTTCTTGGGATTATCAATTTTTCTTCTTGGTGTATTTTTCAAGATACAAAGATTACGGTCTACCACTTGTTACTTAGGTTTTTTCGAGGTGAAAAATTACAGAATTAACAATACAAAATACAAATATTTTATTAAAATATTTAAACCCAACAAGGAAATACAAGGTATTTAAATACAAAGTTTATATATGTACTTTAAAAGATTTAATCGCATCGCAAAGAATTACAGAAGTAACAGTACAAAATTAAAATATTTTATTAAAATACATAAATTTTTCTTGTCAAAAAACTTGGCGCTGCTAGATGAGTGAGAGAGAGAGAGAGAGAGAGAGAGAGACCTTTTACAAATGTAAACATTACTTATATTCTATACTTATTCTATACTTATTTTATACTTAATTTTAATCGCTTTAAAATCTAAACTTATTGTATACTTGATCATAATAAGCCGCATTATTCACCGTCACACACACACACACACATACAAAAATACACACATACACATACACGCACACAAACACACACACACACATTACTCACACCCATATCACTCGCTCGCACATACACACCACGCTGATCTAATTTTGAGGTCTAGCTAGCAGCGCCAAGTTTTTTGACAAGAAAAATTATGTATTTTAATAAAATATTTTAATTTTGTACTGTTACCTCTGTAATTCTTTGCGATGCGATTAAATCTTTTAAAATACATATATAAACTTTGTATTTAAATACCTTGTATTTCCTTGTTGGGTTTAAATATTTTAATAAAATATTTGTATTTTGTATTGTTAATTCTGTAATTCTTCACCTCGAAAAAACCTAAGTAACAAGTGGTAGACCGTAATCTTTGTATCTCGAAAAATACACCAAGAAAAAAAATTGATAATCCCAAGAAATATTTAGTTCGATACGTTCAACTAAACATTTTGGTTAGTCAACTAGATATTAGTTGTTTGAACAATTTATTTCGTATTTTTAATCAAGAATTAATTAATTCAACTAATGTTTAGTTAACTAACTAAAATGTTTAGTTGAACGTATCGAACAAAATATTTCTTAGGATTGACAAATTTTTTATCTCAGTGTATGTTCTCTCTGTAATTGGCGCTGTAATTTAAAAAGAGATATCGGAGATATCATTTCTTTTTTGTAATTGTAATAGATCACTTGAAGCACGACTCATTTTTGATAAGGTAACGTAATTTTGTGATGTGTATCACTTGAGTTATAATTTTTTGGAAATAAAAATACTACTGCTTAGGTTTTTTCGAGATTTTTCGAGATACAAAGATTACGTCTACCACTTGTTACTTCGTTTTTTTTTAGGTAAATATACTACTGCTTAGGTTTTTTCGAGATTTTTTGATTATTATAAACATTATTATGCGACTCTCTAAAAAAGGACGTAACAACGATTCACGTAGGTTAGCAGCCTTGCACAGTACTTGATGCGAGCTGCGAGGTGCGACTCGCACCGTGCGAGGTTATGTCTGTTTGTTTACATTTTTACAATAAAGGTGGAAGCACATAAAATTGCAGGAGCCATGGCCATGAGCAGAATGCAGAAGCTATATGCGCATGCGCTATGGTGTCTGTAGAGCTCTTCAGATACCATAGCGCATGCGCATATATGGCTCCTGCATTCTGCTCATGGCTTCTGCAATTTTATGTGCTTCCACCTTAATCCCGCTATATATATATATATATATAGCGGGATTAAGGTGCTATATATATATATATATATATATATATATATATGTATACGTATGTATATATACATATATATATGTGTGTTTCTCATTTCCCCTTTCTATCTCTTTACGAGTGCAACGGAGACAAAAAGTTAGCTAGAAGTAATAGAAGGTATAGATATACGTGTAGCGACAGCCGTAGGTTATGCTCCGCTTGCCCAGCTGATTACGACGTTGCCGCGCTTTCACGGGCCATCGAGATACATTCGTGCCGACAGCACAATTATTATCTCAAGTTATAATTAATTTTTTTAAAACGGTGTAGTGAAGACAATTAAAACTTGGCAGATATATTCATCTATTCGTATACTAGGGCTGCGTTCGGAAACTTCACCCGGGTGCACCCGCCGAGACTCACGCTGTTCAGAAACGTTCGGGTTGTACCCGTGTGGCAGAGATGAAGTCGTTCGGAAACTCTACCCGGGTGCACCTTAGAAGGAAAATTTTCCACCCTGAAATTTCAGGGTGGATGAGGGTAAGTTATTATATTTGGCGGAATTTTTAAAAGTGTAGCAATGTAGTTTCTTCTTCTATGGAACTGGGGACATGTATTATGGAACTTTTCGGAATATATTCCAATCAAAATTATTCTGTTTTCCCTAGAAAGTAGAAATCTAGGAAATAACTAAATAATTCCAATCGTAATACATTCCAGAAAGTTCCATAATACGTGTCCTATTTGGAATAGATTCCGATTGAAATTATTCCGTTTTCGCTAAAAAACAATAGAAATCCAGGGAACAATAGAATTTTTATCGGAATCCATTCCGAACATTTTCAATCAGTTCCAGTACATCTCTGTGTCTAGTACTTCGTATACAATACACCGGGTATTATACATATCTTTTCTCTTCGAAGTGAGGCTAGCGAATATCGCGAATATTTAAATTGTCCGTTTAAATACTCAAATTTGTAGCTCCATTATCTATTTGCAATTTGCTGATCAAACTGGTCGAATTAGTCGAACAGGTAACTATTATAATGCTTGGATTTAAGTAATGTTAATTATATTCTATTGCCTACTGCTAATTTATCATCAGATTTTATCTTAATAATATCTTGACGCTAATTACGATTATGTTTTTCTATTATTCATATTAATTAATAATTCATCTTAGGTATATCTTAACAGTTGCTTAAGCGAATAATATATTTTACACTCGTTTTGTAACGTAATAACCGATAATTCTAAATAAAAAAATTCATCATTATTTTAATGTTATTTGGTGATTGCACCACTAATTTTAATTTTATAAAAAGAAGTAGAAACTGTAGAAGCACTCAGCGGCTCTTCTGATACAACTGTGGCAATGGAGTGCATACAGTTGTTGAAAGAAAGACACCAGTTATGTACTGGTCCAGATAACCAGCCAATATACGATCCTCAGGGAAATTTAGTAGTACTTGACGTAATAGGTGAGTGATACATTTTTTGTTTACTTGCACCTTTTAAGTGACATACATCTCTTAAATTACAAATATTTACAAAAAGTATCTTTCTTTTTATAGATAAGAAGTTAATATCAGTACCTGTTTCGGAAGAGTCACGGCGCAGAATACTAACACTTTTTTGGGATTGCCTTTCGTCCGCCATGTCTTATTACTTATTGCCAGTTATTGCCGTTCGGAAACTACTTACACCCGGGGTGTACCCTGCCCCCACCACTACTCACCCGGGTCTACCCTCAGGGTGGCGTTTCCGAACGCAGCCTAGATGTACAAAAAAATTCAAAATATTGGTAGCGCTTTTTCAACATTTTTTTAGTTGTTTTATCCGTCAAAATCGTCTTTTCTCATAAGAATACGTGTAAAATCAGTAAAAATTAAAATCGTTATATCTCAGCTACCGTTTAGTGGATTCGTTTCTACTTTTTTTGTAGCACATCAGAAAGACTAAAAGAACATTCTCACAAATTTTTATTCACTTGGTAGCGCTTTGAAAATAGGTCCGATACATCCAGTGACAGGAATTGCGAACTTGGGTCGATAATATATTAGTAATCGTGCACTTGCATTTTTTTCTCGAAAATGGATGAGCGTTGCGCGCCCATAGACGTATATAATAGACTGCGCGCCCATAGACTGCGCAGTGCGCATTCCTATTGGAGATCTTTCGCGGCGATGTAAAGGACGGAAGATATGCTTGCAGTGGCACTTCCTTTTCTAATTGACGTTGGGAGAAGGAAAGGTTAGGAGAAGTGATCACGTGGTTATTGACGCCTTGAAATTTGCTGCGGGAAAAGTATCATTGTGCAATACATTGTGCAAATACAATACTAATAAAAATACATGTAAAAATGGTTTGGTATTCAAGAATCAGACTTTATTTATAGTGATACACAATGACAAATTCGTATGTGCTCTTATAAAATAGTTATTATTAGTTCATAATGTAACTATTTATTATAATTAGTTCAACATGTAACGTTTAATTATAATTTTTTAAATAAAAGTATTTAGTACATATGAATAAAATTAGATAAGCAAAATAATTTGTTGCACATGTAATTAACGTAAAATACATACTTTATCTACAAAATATATAATATATTATATTCAAATATAATATCATAAATCTGCAAAAATGTAAACAATAATAATATGTAAAAATATAATTATTGGTTTTGAAAAATAACTGGTGTTGGAACGAATATAATTCTGAAGTAATAATGTACATTGCTGGTGCTGTAGTAAACAGTTAAAAAAAAAACGTTGAAATGTGATATTTGTATAGATTCGAATGTTTGGAAAGTGATATAATTTATTCTGAACTTCAAAAAATTAAAAATAGAGCACCTACGTTAGATAATATAAAAAATAGAAGAGGTTTATTGTCACGATCTGCTGATGTAATAAAAATTTGCAAAACTGCAGAAAAAGTACTGCGAAGCACAAAACATCTTTTATCTACAAAGAACGTGCTGCTAAAATTAATGATTTGTGCTAAAAAATTATTACTGTCATTTAATATGTTTGAAAAGTTGAATTTTCTAATTGAAAAATCCCTTATTAATAATCGTAAAGACGAATTATTAAATAATATTCTGAAAAAATATTTTTCTATAAAATTATATTACGAAGGCAAAACTATTATGAGATAGGCAACCTAATATGAGATGGCAAGGTTTTCTCATGGTAGGATCAACAGATGGGGCCTATATAGGGCCTTTTAGCTTAACATATTTCATATTAGGATCCTGTTTCATAATAGGGGACTTTCCTTTATATTATATATATTTTCCACTCTTAAAAAAGGCGTGTTAAGTCGATAGTCGAATTTATTGTTGCCTTTTTACCGCGATGCCAATTGGTTCTCTTGCTGCGCTTACTTCATTTGCAGCTGTCATTGTATATTTTGACAGTTGTGTGTATCAAGGGTTAATAGTGTAATAGTAATAACATAATGTTAAAGCTAAATAGCGCGCGCGAAGCGCGCGTCTGCAGTGTCTAGTATAGATAAAGTATGTATTTTACGTTAATTACATGTGCAACAAGTTATTTTGCTTATCTAATTTTATTCATATGTACTAAATACTTTTATTTAAAAAATTATAATTAAACGTTACATGTTGAACTAATTATAATAAATAGTTACATTATGAACTAATAATAACTATTTTATAAGAGCACATACGAGTTTGTCATTGTGTATCACTAATATAAATAAAGTCTGATTCTTGAATACCAAACCATTTTTACATGTATTTTTATGAGTATTGTATTTGCACAATGTATTGCACGATGATACTTTTCCCGCAGCAAGATTCAAGGCGTCAATAACCACGTGATCACTTCTCCTAACCTTTCCTTCTCCCAACGTCAATTAGAAAAAGAAGTGCCACTGCAAGCATATCTTCCGTCTTTTACATCGCCGCGAAAGATCTCCAATAGGAATGCGCAGTCTATTATATACGTCTATGGTTGCGCCTTATCCCTTTGCTCAAGTATTCTTCTGGTAGAGTACTATACTATGTAAAAACGTTTTTCAATTCGGTGACCCCAAAAGTACGCGGCTTCCTTTTGTTAGTTTTTAATATGTTTCTACAAAATGGAGATCCTGCAGCCGTATGATTTACCGACATTATCGTTTTTCGATGGATCTTTTAATTGGCTTTACAGAATTGCAAGTTTTTGTTCTAGAATTAAAGTACGCACAAAAATAGAGGGTAGAAAACGCGATTTTATATCAAAAACACCAAAAAATTAAAAATATTATTTACTTATTTGGGCACATACGCAGCTGTCACCTGACGACAATATTTGCTTAAAACAAAAATTCTGCAGTTTATACATACATAATTTTTATCATCTGCCCTTGGAAAAACATGTAGGAATAATATCGTGCAAGTAGAAGTAAGATTCAATGCGTACAAAAAAAGATCCATCGAAAAATTATTTTAGTAATGCAAATACGGATGCAAATGACAAGAAGAGCAACAACAGTAGTTGCCGGATCTTGCGAGAGATGGCGAGCAATAAAAAAAAGGACAGATTTCATTTCGTTAGACAAAGACAGATATAGGGAAAACAAAATTAGAAAGGTTGACATTATCGACATCGAGGAAGTTCGCCAGTCATTGCAGGATCCCCTTAACTTCAATCTCGGTTTAACTTACTTTTTATCTTTTTCTAATTGTTAGAATTGTATATAAAATTGTATAAAATTGTAAAAGACCAATGTAGATTAATCTCGGTTTAACTCACTTTTCATATTTTTTCTAATTCTAAAAATTAAAAAAAGATAAAAAAAGTAAGTTAAATTGGACTAATCTATTATACATTAGGAGAAATGGGCATAAGTGCACGATCTTAAATAGCTTTTATACCTATAATTGATAGCGCGAGGTTACAAGAGCAAGACGCCGATAAAAATTACTAAAGGTTACATATATGACAGCGGCGATAAATCCGGAAATGCCAAAGTATACTTTCACTGTACCCTACGAGAATATAAATCAGAGTTTCACGGGGTCAGCGCGCCTGAAGGAAAGCGCGCTGCGGAATCGGATGGTGCGTTCAGCGAGATCGCAACACGAGAAACTTCCTTTATTTCTTCAATTTATTTAAAATCTGCTTCAAACCATCTTATTTATATTTGGCTAAAACTAAAGTTCCTATAATAAGAGTTAAGCCAATGCGTGGTGATGATTTTTGATTGGTCCCGTCATATGTTTCAGCCAAGTTAGTGAGAGTGAGACAAACTGTAAGTGGGAGTGAGACAAAGCTATCATGATCGCCATATGCTTCAGCCAAGAAGTTAGTGGGAGTGAGACAAAGCTATAACATTTGGCTGTACATGGCGGCGGTTTGTTCTAACTCTTATTATAGGAACTCTAGCTAAAACATGCGTGCCCGAGATATTAGAGTGCCCGTTGTATTAAGTCACATGTAACAATGATATCGAAGTACAGCAGTAGACTTGGCCGTACACGGGAAATGCGTTCTATATATTATATAAATCCGTTATACGAGATTATATATACATATATGGATTATGTATGCATATGGAAACATATACAGGGTGGGGAAAAAGTCTGGAAACGGTGAAATATCTCGAAAACAAGACATTTTAGGAAAAAATGTTTTATACAAAAGTTGTAGGGCTTCAACAAATGCATCAAACAATGGTACTTATTTGACTTTGAGCACAAGTATGGAGGAGCTTTCAAGGTTAACTTTAAAATTTTATGAAAAAAAGACATGGTTGCTTTTAAGAAAAAGTATGCAAATGCGTGTTGCAAATTACATATTTGTTCTTAAAAGAACTATGTTTTTTTTATACCAATTGATTCGTCTCATTATACTGTGCATAAAAGTATTAAGGTAACATTACCGAAAACTTAATGTTTTACAAGATATTTTGTATTTTATGTCAAAATACTAGAACTTTCAAGCTTTATAATTCCAAAAGTTCTGAATGAAAAAGTACTTTATTATAGCATTTTGAAAAGCTCTCGATAACAGCTATAAGAATATTAAATAAAAAATGGGGATTTCTATTAAAAATTTTAAAGTTAACCTTGAAAGCTTCTTCATACTTGTGCTCAAAGTCAAATAAGTACCACTGTTTGATGCATTTGTTGAAGCCCTACAACTTTTGTATAAAACATTTTTTCCTAAAATGTCTTGTTTTTGATATATTTCACCGTTTCCAGACTTTTTCCCCACCCTGTATAATAGATGTAAGGTTTTATTATAAAAAATGTAAAATAATTATTAAAGATGTAGCAATAAAATATTTGTTATTTTACTTTAAAACAAACAAATATTAAAATTTTTCCGTTGTGTTGTACGAACCCGTGTTATATGCATGGGAATCTACTGTATTTCGAAGCAAAGTCTATTAACAAGTAAACTCTACCTGTGCAGCTTCACGGTTGTCTGGCTGCGGTTGACCATATCCTCCAGTGTTGCTCCAGTCTCCAGAGTTACGCTGGGTCGTCGGTCCGATCTTGGCGCCAGAACCGGACCAGAACCATCCGTTAATGTTCTGGGGCTGAAGATCGGGTCGGTCGCAGCCGTTGAAGTTGCACTTACGGCCCGACGTCCAAATGTATCTCACGTTTCCTAATCAAACGACAACACTGTTGTAATTTGCGTGGTAAAATTAAAAACTCCTACTTTTATTCAATCAACATTAACCGGGCTTAATTATAACGTACGCGGCAATGAGATATCTGCTGGGATTAAAAAAGAATATTTTCGGATGATGCAAGAGATTTATATGTAGACGTGGGGGAAGTAATTAAATTTCCCATTGTCTGAATAATGGTGAGGTAAGTTAAATTGTAAGGTTAACAACCTTTCAATCTCTAAATGATAGCTCGCGATGCATTGATTCATTATCTTTACCCGGACGTCCGCATCACTGTGACCGCAATAAGAACTTCGTTCCTTAACTATAAGATTATCCAAAATGTGACAATAAAATTTAAATGAGAATCGAGGAAGCGCGGATAAATAGCTATCATTTTCTTAATAAGAGCCGGATGTCTTAATCAAATAATGTCTTATTATCCGAATAATAGCTCGAACAACCTCGTATAAAATGTCACGTCCAACTTGATATTATCATTAAGAAAAAATACCGATTCACGTATCTCTAACCCGTATAATAATACATGATATAATTGGTTTGCGACATTAATCTTTTACGTTTATACATTGAGAAAGAAGTGTTCGGTATTTGCGATTATAATTATAATACATAGTAAAATAATTATGGTTGGCATTCTTATATTTCTATATAGTTACTAGTATTATTGCTATAATACTAGTTAGTATTGCTATAATATAGTATTATTTTACTATGCAATTATAGTCGCACATATCAAATATTTTTCTTTCAGTGCGGCATCTAACAATAAGTAATGCGATTGTGCTCTTCGAAGTTTTCGCGCATCCGAGCCCCGGATTTCGTGCAAATTAATTGCATGAGATAAAACGCAGCGATGCTATATAAGCTCTTCGAAGGCATCGAATCCACATTTCATCATCGTCCTATTAAATGCCATGAATTAAGCTTCTTTTAACATTTCCTTATTGTATCTTGATAGATCTATCTGCGGTTTCCTGTGGCACGCGAAATCAGCTTTCCATCCGATAATTAAACGAGTCGCGTCCGCCTCTGCGTTTGTCGCATAATATTATTAACGCGTTTATATATTACTATAATAATTATTGGTTAATTTGATTAATAATTTTGAATTAATTTATTAACAGTTATAATTTTACCATTCCTTTCTCTATATTTTTAAAATTATATTACTATATAATACCTAATACCAAGGAACGAAAATTTAATCAAATAACTAATATTCGTTCGAAAAAAAGTTAAAGAAATGAAAGTTTTCAGTTTGCTTGAACAATAGTTTGTACGATACTTACATAAAGCAATAGTTCACATGAATGTATGATAGGTATATATAAATTATTAATTAAATAAGAAATTAATTAGAAGTCATTACTTGAAGGTTAATAAGAAAAGAAAGCGAAAGAGACAATTGAGGGAAACCGCGTATAGAATCTCAATAAGAATTATCATATAAAAGTTATTTACCTACACAATAAACATAGACAGTGTCAAACAAAGAATATAAAATCTTCTAAAAATAACGAATGCAAATAAACAATTACAAGAATCAGAAATCTTGATAAAATTTATCGTAATAGATAATATTGAGTTGGGGAGACGGCTGGTTTAGTAGGTAGAGCGCCAAATTCGTAATCCGGAGAACCGGGTTCGAATCCCGCTAGGCCACTGAGAATTTCTCAGCAGAAATGTTGCCCCCCTCATCTAGCGGAGAGAGGTATCCCTAGATGGAAAAACTGGGCTCCGTCTTTCGGAAGAGACGCTAAACCGTTGGTCCAAAGGAAATGGTAATGGTAATAGATGAGATGGATAGGGTTGAGTACGTCCCTTCAAAAAACGCTCAGAAACAGGTTGCAGTTGGATAGGGTTGGGTACGTCCCTTGAAAAACGCCACAGGATACTAGATTGTGAACCCTACTTACGGGGATATACAATTAATCATATTACATTCAATAGATATCTAATATTGAGTTATATTTTCGAATATTATATTTTTTTCGAAATCTAAAGCTTGTTTTAAGCTAATGAATTGCACTATATTATTTATTTTTAACATTTAGATTGCCGCTAAAATTGATCTATGGTGTCGACCTGTCAGAAAAATCGGAGTTTTTCATATCACTATATATTTTATGTGTTTCGACTTTGCCGGCTTCAAATCTACGTTGAACGGCGTAAAGCCGCTTTATTAGTGGCAACAAACGTCTCGTTATCGCCGACGACTCGCGAGAATCTTCAGTCTCGGAAGACAAATCGTTAAATTGCAGGTACCTACATAAAGTCCTTTTTATGTCAGTTCCTTTTTCTGATGAGCGGGGCATCAAGCGGTCAAGTGAAAGTGACCAGCTTCGCCGAGTATAGGGGCATACGCGCGAGCATCATCATAGTCATCCGCGAATATAAATTGCAATTCGAATTCTTCACCGAGCAGCCGGCACAGGATCAGACGGGGTCGTAAAGAAGTGACGAAGAGAAATGACGAGCAGTCACTGTCATTGCGCCACCGAATTCGCGGACGCGCCTAATCAGACTCTACTCATCCCGCGAGACTTAATCCCGCGCGGCGAGATGTTGTGCAATCGGGTCTTAAATTGACCGAGGAAGATCCGCTTTTACTTCTCACGCGCTCGGCGCGGCGTCATCTACTTTGTCAGACTCTTAGGATCCTGTCTAGAGATTGCGGCGCGAAAATTTCCCTCACGGACAAAGCGCATAAGTTAGCGACGTTAATGAGATTCCATGTCACTCGCGCCTTTCGATTTCTGACGCGGATTTTGAAAAGAATGGCGAATTGCGACTAGCCAGTTTCACTACGATGGAGCTTGAAGTCCGCTTGAGGTGTTCTTGGAGAAAATTGCGAAATATGGAAAATATCAAGAGACACGGTAGTGTCTCGCGCCAAGTACACGCGGAGCGAGACCGACCGTGACTCTTTTACGCGACGCGACGGGTTGCGAGTACTCGAGATGTTGAGATCTCGATAACGAATGAACGGATCAAGTTCTAAGTAGGCTTAATCGATAGCTTGGGGTCCAAATAGAGGGGGGGGGTTTCTCTTATAATATTCCGCTACGTGCCTTACGAGCGGAGATATTGCGACGCAAAGTCGAAATGTGAAAAATTTTTTGATATGTCGTCTACGTCGACGCTTTTACGAAACGAACATACGACATATACAGGGTGTCCGAAAAATCGCCTACTTCACTTCGGAAGGTAATTTGGGACCCAAAAACAAGCAAAAAAGTTCATACAAACCTAGGTCCAGAAATAAGCCGTTTCCGAGTTATAGCCGCTTTTATGTTCAAAAATCGTAATTTAGAATCCGCTTGGCATCCCTCTTTCTTAATTATTTCTTAAATTAAAAATTTTTATTTTTAAATATTTTTAATTTTTTTAATTTTAATTTTTTTATTTTTTTTAATTTTTCAATATTTGTAAATACGATTAAATTATTTTTTAAAAAAATTAGTTTTTACGCTACTTGAAATTAGTTGTTTTCACGGCTATTCAAAATCAGTTGTTTTCACGGCTATTCAAAATCAGTTTTTTTCACGGCTACTTAAAATCAGTTGTTTTCACGCAATGCACCAAACAATATTGCTGAATTAAGACAGAGAATAATTCATGGATTTGACGAAATAAGGAAGGATCCAAATGTTTTTCAAAGAGTTCGGAATTCCTTTGATAGAAGAATAAGGGCCTGCATTCGTGCTGAAGGTGGTCATTTTGAACACCTTATTTAATTCAATTTAAATATCTGTTTATGTTTACTTTAAACATAATGTAATTGTAATTGTAATATTAACCCTTCGTCCGCATAGGTTTTTTTGGCACCTTTACGCCGCATAGGTGGGTCGTTTTCGTCCTGACGTTTTTTTTAAGTGTTAAAGTGTTACAAAAAATCTGAAAAAATTCATGGAGGTAATTTAAACCTTCAAATTGAAGTATCAATCATAAAATTATAAGCAATTTAATTTTTTCACATAATTTTTATTTAAAAAATAGAGCAACTACAACTACAACTAGTAAAATCATGTTTTACTAAAAAAATCATAACTTTAAGACAAATAAAGATATCGAAATAAATAAAAAAAGAAATTGAAGGGGAAAAGCGTACCTTTCATAAAAAAAATATTGCATGCAATTATTTTGAAATAAAGTGCTTAAGTGTTCGCCGCAAACCTCGTTTTTTCAAGAATTACGTGTCTCCTGTGACGGCCAGAGGGGGACTGGCGCCTTGAAACTCGGTAGGCGGGTTCTCGGAAAGCATAACTTTTTTTACGGATGCGCAGTGACGCCCTTTCTACCCGTTTTCAAAAGTTACAACTACATTTGATTTTCGCCCGGACGAAAACGACCCACCTATGCGGACGAAAGGTTAAAAAATTGGGAAAGACTAAAAAAATTGTAATTAAAAAAAACTGAAAATAAAAATTTACGATTTTTGAACATAAAAGTGACTATAACTCGGAAACGGCTCATTTCCGGACCTATGTTTGTATGAACTTTTCTGCTTGTTTTTGGGTCCCGAATCACCTCCCGAAGTGGAGTAGGCGATTTTTCGGATAATATATATATATCATATGTCACGTGATCAGAGAAAATGTAACTTTCACTTTTTCACCACTGGCGACGCTTTCGGGCAGTGCAGATATAGTGCGTTCATAGTGTGTGTACTGCGCGCAGTGCAGATGTATGTACATACTGTGCGCAGTGCAGATAGTGCGTTCACGTCACAGTCAGTATGTATCATGTATGTATACATCGTTTTACCACCGCTGCCGGAAAAGAAGGTTCTCTACGCTTGGCAGAAAGTGCCGCTAGAGAATTTTTAAGTCGATTCTTATGAATCAAGCTTGAATTCGATGTCTAGGTATCCCAGGTTGCCGATGACGAGATCCAGATAGTGCGCTTCATAGTTTTCGATGTCAGGTGTAATAATACGTTGGATTTGATGTTTACGTGTCCCAGGTTGCCGATAACGAGGTCCACATAGTGCGCTCCGTAGTTTTCGGTGTCTACGTGTATTAATACCTTGAATTCGATGTCCACGTGTTCCAGGTTGCCGATGACGGGATCCAGATAGTGCGCTTCATAGCTTTCGGTGTCCAGGTGTAATCGTACGTTGAATTCGATGTCTAGGTGTCCCAGGTTGCCAATGACAAGGTCCACATAGTGCGCTCTGTAGTTGTCGGTGTCCACGTGTATTAATACCTTGAATTCGATGTCCACGTGTCCCAGGTTGCCAATGACGGGATCCAGATAGTGCGCTTCATAGTTTTCGATGTCCAAGTGTAATCGTACGTTGAATTCGATGTTTAGGTGTCCCAGGTTGCCGATGACGAGGTCCACATAATGCGCTTCGTAGTTTTCGGTGTATACGTGTATTAATATCTTGAATTCGATGTCCACGTGTCCCAGGTTGCCGATGACGGGATCCAGATAGTTCGCTTCATAGTTTTCGGTGTCCAGGTGTAATCGTACGTTGAATTCGATGTCTAGGTGTCCCAGGTTGCCGATGACGAGGTCCACATAGTGCGCTTCGTAGTTTTCAATGTTCAGGTGTAATAATACGTTGAATGCGATGTCTAGGTGTCCCAGGTTGCCGATGACGATGTCTAGATAGTGAGCTCTGTAGTTTTCGGTGTCTACGTGTATTAATACCTTGAACTTGATGTCTAGGTGTCCCAGGTTGCCGATGACGAGGTCCACATAATGCGCTTCGTAGTTTTCGGTGTCTACGTGTATTAATACCTTGAAATTGATGTCTAGGTGTTCCAGGTTGCTGATGACGTGGTCCAGATAGCGGGCTCCGTAGTTTTCGGTGTCTAAGCGTAATAATACCTCGAATTCGATATCTACGTGTTCCAGGTTGCCGATGACGAGGTCCACATAGTGCGCTTCGTAGTTTTTGGTGTCTAGATGTATTAATAACTTTAAATCCGAATGTAGGACACGTAGATATTGAATTCGAGGTATTAATACACGTAGACACCGAAAACTACGGAGCGCACTATGTGGACCTCGTCATCGGCAACGTAGGACACCTAAACATCGAATTCAACGTATTATTATTATTATTACACCTGGACACCGAAAACTATGAAACGCACTATTTGGAACCCGTCATCGGCAACCTGGGATACCTAGACATCGAATTCAAGCTTGATTCATAAGCGCACTATGTGGACCTCGTCATCGGCAACGTGGGACACCTAGACATCGAATTCAACGTATTATTATTACACCTTGCGACGCTTTTTCCGCCGGTCTCGCTATCCGGAGGAGGGCTATCGGGGATTAACTTACCGAAACACTTCTTTCGCTTATTATGGGCGCCAGGCGTGACCAAGCACGCCACCGAACACAAGACTATTACTACTTTATCCGCGAATTTGCCCGTATACTCAGGGCTGGGCTTTCGGCTGGCGGGGATTTGGAGCGGGGCGATACGCAATTAGAGCACACACAGAAATGAAATAGAAATTAATATATTTTAGAAGAACATATTAGAAATAGCAACAGGACAAATAGAATATATGAAATAGAAGTGAAATCATAGACGAGATACGCGAAATCAGTCGGAATATGTACAATATCTACGGTAGCGCGATACTTAATAATTAAACGAGGTCACGAACGCGAATACTTGAAGGTCGCCGCAATACTACGAACGCGAATGTGCAGCCGGACGGCTAGCACACATACCTGACAAACACGCCAGCTTTGCGCGATATTAACGCGAGTATCCACGAACGCCAACGCGAATACTTAGAGACTACGTAAATCCTCCGCGCAAGAGGAGTATCGCGAGAAAGCGCAAATCGAAAATAGCAGCGCAATTAACGAAGTCTTATCGCGAGTTCGACTCGACGATTTCGCACGGACGGAAACTATACAACGCGCGGCCACGTGCCACGTACACAAAACCAATGTGACTTTTGCCGACGGCACTCGGGCGTTTAGGATCCCGTACGCAACACGAAACACGAAATTAGGCGCGTATCGCGGACGATCCCGCGGTCAGCCACGCGAATCCCGTCTCATACGAAGTCCGGTGATTCCGCGATGCCGCGTCGATCCCGACGATCGCAACCAACGCCAATTCCCGGTCTCCACAGCCCGAATGCGTGGCGTCACAGTAACGAGGTCGAGTGCCCTCCAAAATACCTGGCCACTCGGCACCCGCCTAACACATATTTTACCGCGATCTTCCCGGCGCGACTCCCGTCGTCGCTAGCCGCCCGATCGCGCACAACACACAAAACGACACTCTACAGAAAACGCACGCACATGACTGTCGGCCGCGGCGGCATTCCCGGGGAGGGTCCCCTACGATCTCGAAGTACGGGAGAACTCACCCTCGGCGAGGCCCCGGCGCGAGGATCTTCGCGATCCTATCGATATCGAGATTAAAGCGCTCGCACGTGCCCTTCTCGGCAACGTCGAGGAAACAGGGATCTCCGGGGCCAACGCCTCAAGCGAGCTCTCGTTCCTACCGCGGAGACGCCAGGGTGGTGACCTTACAAGAGATTCGCTGCTCGATGCGTCCGGGAGGTCCACCGGGAGGCAGGAGATGCGCTCCCGACAACGGCTGGCACGACAGTGCTGGGATAATGGCGGATCAGGCTCTCGCCGGCTCCCCGCGCCTGCGCACTCTGTGCGTTCCGCGCGCTCCCGCCAATCCGAGCGCCGTCTCTACTTGTTCGCGCCGGTGTTCCTCCACGGCGCCTCCACTGCTGCGACGCTGTTGCTCGCGCCTCCGCCTCGGCGCTGTTGCTCGCGCCTCCATCTCGGCGACGCTGTTGCTCGCGCCTCCATTTCGGCGCGGCCTGCCCAAACGAGTCCGGCTGTCCTGGCCGCGACTCGTATCCCGGCGTAACGTGAGCCTGGCTGGCCGGGCCATGGCCACGTCGCCTGCACCCTTGGGGGCGACGGTCATGAGGACGGTACCTTCCTCGTGCCGTTCCGTTCGCCCTGGCCTTTTGGGCAGCTCAGGGCGTTCCCCCGGGCGTCTGTGGTTGTCACTGGCCGTTGTTGCCGAGCGCGGTGTCGTATCTCCAATCTCCCTGGGCGCCCGCCGGGGCGCACGGGGAGGCGCGGACGCGGCCCGATCTACAGCCACGTTTCCCAGCCGTCTCCTATTCCTCTGGATTTCCCTCGTTGCGGCTCATGGCCGTTACAAACGTGCTCCGGTCAGCCCTGGCAATCTTTCCTACAAACTTAAATGCTATTAAAGTTAATGTTCGGACCCTTCCCCCGCTCCGCGCGAGGGAGCATCTCCAAATTCCCCTCGGCCGAGCCCGTCCGGAGAGTGAACGCGACTTGTCACGTCACAACCTGGACACCGAAAACTATGGAGCGCACTATTTGGAACCCGTCATCGGCAACCTGGGATACCTAGACATCAAATTCAAGCTTGATTCATAAGAATCGACTTAAAAATTCCTTAGCAGCAGAACTAAAATTATGTCATAACATAATAAAAATTCGCTGAATTAAAATTATGTCTAGACATAATAAAAATTGGACGAATTAAAATTATGTCTAGACATAATAAAAATTGGATGAATTAAAATTATGTCTTGACATAATAAAAATTGGATGAATTAAAATTATGTCTGACATAAAAATAATTCCGCATTTTTATTATGTGTATATGTTACAGTTAAAACCCGAAATCCGTCAAAACCCGAATTTACTGGTAAATTCTAGTTTTAACTAAGCCAGCTTGGCAATTCGCGTTCTAACTGAAATAATTTAGTCAAAACTAGAATTGACCGAGTGCTTTAATATATTCGCGTTCTAACTGAAAAAATTTAGTTAAAACTAGAATTAAGGTGATGCTGGAGCCGTCTGTATAACAGACAAAATTATCATTTTCTATGTTATCGACAATATCTGTCCTTCTATAGACAAAGATATAGACAAGGATAGCACACTACATTGCACGCACACATACGCACGATGCACATCGACTATCCATTATTGAAAATCGATATGCGCGACAAAAGCTCTTGTATATCATTAATTATGTTATTATTTATTATATATATTTCTATCCATATATTTTCAGTATTATTATTGTTACATTAGAAAAATTATTGGCATTTAGGATACGAATCTTTTTCTGTTAGTTTGTAAGTTTCATGATTTAAAAAATCATGTCGTATTATTAACATATACCTAAGATTTATAGAATCGTTATTAATTTTATTATATATCTCAATTGCGCGAATCTTAAATATGTTTTGTAAAAATTATGCATAATATTCCTATGCAAGGACTCTTGTTTAATTATTTCTTCCTATTGCATTTAAGTATAGAAAAATATACAATTTCTATGTGTTTGAACTTTATATTTAATGAGCAGGCAATTAAATATATATGATTCAATTTGCGTCTATGTCTCTTTATTGACTGACATAGTTATATACTTTTAAATCTTTTTCTTTTCTAAAATTCAATCAATTGAATAGCAAAAACTACGTTATCATATTATATATTGTTGGTACGTAGTGTGCAAATGTATTTTGAAATAAAGATTATATATTTTCTATTGAATTATTTACACACACGTGCGGTTTCAGAGAATCATTTTTCGCCAACTCAAATGTGTTCCTACTCAACTGTCAAAATATGAAAGATAATTTTATCTAGTTGTGACATTCGCTCGAATTCCCGAAATAATTTTCAAGGATGTGAGTACGAATATATATATATATATATATATATATATATATATATATATATAAAGGAAGATGTCCTGACTGACTGACTGACTCATCAACGCCCAGTCCAAACCCCTGAACCGAATTTTTGTCAAAAGTATATGAAATAGGGGTAGAATTTTCCGGGGAGTGCCACTAAGAAGGGATTTTTAAAAATTCGAGCCCTAACGGGGTGAAAAGAAGTAAAACGTGTTTTCACGGATTTTTTAATATCGCTCAGCCTAAACCCCTGAACCGAATTTTTACCAAAAGTATATGAAATAGGGGTAGAATTTTCCGGGGAGTGCCATTATGTGTATAGTTTTTTGTTACCGATTTCTTGGAAATCGGTTTTTTTAATTTTACTAATTTTTCGGGAAATAATTCACCGAATTTCAAAGAATTATAGATCAAACAGGGGTAGAATTTTCCGGGGAGTGCTATAAACTGTATAGTTTTTCGTTACCGATCTGATTGTGAGAGAGAGAGAGAGAGAGAGAGAGAGAGAGAGAGAGAGAGAGAGAGAGAGAGAGAGAGAGAGAGAGAGAGAGAGAGAGAGAGGGAGGGAGGGAGGGAGAGATAGATAGATAGATAGATAGATAGATAGATAGATAGAGGGAGGGAGGGAGGGAGAGGGAGAGAGAGGGACAGAGTCTTTTTTTCTCTCTCTCACTCTCTGTCGATATATATATATATATATATATATATATATCGTACTACGTCCCTAAAAAACGCCATCTGGTTGTGTAAAGGTTTGGGTACGTTCCTCAGGAAAAAAAACGCCTTGTAAGCCCTACGGGGATAAACAGTAAACGGACATATGTACATACATATATTGTACTATTTAATATTTATAATTAATAGAAAATTATAAACGATGCGTTATGTATGAGAAATTTGACAGAATTGCTTTTATTAAATAGAATTAATTTGCGATTAGTTGAAGGAAATAAAAGAATAAACAAATCAGGTAAGTTTCAGACACGTGTTACAGGTGTCCATCTGTAATTATGAAAAACATCGATACTTGTAGATATCGGTACATATACAATTGCGAACAACATTCAGTAAGACACGCGAATAAAAATAAATAAAAAATTTTACAGTTAACGACTTATTAACATTAATCATGCTATATTGCGATTACGTTTTATGTTGAAATTGAAAAATATATACAAGGTGTACAACTAAAAGGGTTACAGATTATTATTTTTAAAAAACTAAGCAAAATATTAAATTGTTGTTTTCTTTAGAAATAATAGTCCGTAACACTTTTAGCTTCATACCTTGTATATACTGTTTATAAGATTATAAGATATATTGTTTATAAGATTAAGATGCGTAACACACTACAAAAAGGCGTAATATCCGTACAAAATTACCTTTAAAAAAAAAGGTAAAAAAGGCGCCAAGTACACGCATAGTAGCCCATGAAAAAATGGAGGTGATCTGACTATGTCTGATTTGATAAAATGAGATACAACGAGATCTGAAATTCAAGTAAAGTCAGATCTGATTGGATATAATTTTATCTCGCCAGATCTGCATGGCCATATCTAATCACATGCAGCCAGATATGCTGAACTATAATCCGATCTCACCAGATCTGACCATTGCTGCTGTTCGATATTGAATCGCAGATCCAATCGGATCTCTTCCGATCTAATCGGACATTATCTGATTGCTTCAGATCTCCTGAAGTACGAGCAGACGTTATGCCTTAGATCTCGTCGGATCTGAGCAGACCTAGCCAGACATATCTTGATCTCACCAGATAAGACCAATCTTGACTTACAAAATTGTGTTGCTGATCCAATCAGATCTCTTCCGATCTTGCTGGATCTGAGCAGACCTAGTCAGACATATCTTGATCTCTCCAGATAAGTCCAATCTTGGCTTACAAAGTTGTGTTGCTGATCCAATCTGATCTATTCCGATCTTGCCGGATCTGAGCAGATCTCGCCGGTATAGAACTTATAAAAATTTCGTTCTCAAATCGTCCATTATTAATTTTTACACCCAATTTCGGACATGATATCAAATATAATATTAACTCTGTAAAGGGGAAGCTTAAATAATTTTTGGTCAAAAAATCAATTAATTTTTATATTAAAAACAGTTTTAATAAATTTATTTCGCCAGTGAATATTTTTTCGCAATAAAAATTTAAACTATATATCTAATTTAGAAATTACATTAACTGACCAAAACCTATGGTCGAAATTAATAATGTCTCGATGATGATCTGAAAATGTGCTGTGTGAATCTGACAAAAAGTTGGCTCACGGTTTTTCAATGTTCATATCGGTAAAAGACGTTATATATTATTGCCAGTTACGGTCGATTTAAATTACTTTAATTGTTAAAAACAGTTTTCTCAATTTTGAAACATTAACATATATAATAAATATAGTCTCTGCCAATTTGATAATAATTGTTAATTTTGACACCATATTTAGAATTTATTATAAATATTTTATTAAAAAAGTACCGTGCAAAATTAATTAATAATAGGTAAATATAAAAGATTAATGTGTATATATGTATATATAATACATAAATCTTTTAAATTATTTTGCAAACATACCTTATAATTTAAACTGATAAAATAATATAATCACATATAAACTTATATAGTCATATAAGATTATATATGATCAGATCATAATGTTGGATCTCAAAGTATCCGATAGATGGCGTCCGACGGAATCTGATTCTCGTATTTAAAATTTGATGAACAGTGGTATAAGAACGGTATCAGACACGGCAGTGTCGTGCTAAGTTGCGCCAAGTTATGTAAATCGTGGAACGGCACAACTTTTGTATCGTGCATGGAGTCCACTTTTATAATAAAGTGGCACATTTAAAAAATAACATTTAAAAACAACAATTTTCTGCAGTGGATGGACACCGGATCGGATCAGATCTACTCATGTCTGATTAGATCTGAGCAAATATAATAGATTATTCTCATATCTGACATATCTGACTCTATCCGCTAGGATCGGATCAGATCTACTCATATCTGATTGGATCTGATCAGATAGGGCCAATATTTTGATCAAACCAGATCTGAGTGAATTGGATCTGATGAGATCTGCTCAAATCTGTTCAGATCTCTTCCATTTTTTCCCGGGAGTGTATATGGTATTATGTTGTTACCCTGTTATGTTGTTACCTCGAAAAAAACAAAGTGGTAGTATTATACCTCTAAATAGCTTTACCCTGTACATACTGTTTATAAAATGCGTAATACTACAAAAAGGCGTGATATCCGTACAAAATTACCTTTTTAAAAAAAAAGGTAAAAAAAGGCGCCAAGTACACGCATAGTAGTGTATATGTTTTATCTCGAAAAAAAGAGAAAGTGGTAGTATTATACCTCGAAAAAATATAAGTAACAAGTAATAGACGTAATCTTTATATCTCAAAAAATCTCGAACAAATCTAAGCAGTAGTATCTTTATTTCCGAAAAATTATAACCCAAGTGATACACATCACAAAATTATGTTACCTTATCAAAAAGAAGAGTCGCGCTTCAAGTGATCTATTACAGTTACAAAAAAGAAATGATATCTCTTTAAATTACAGCGCCAATTACAGAGAGAACATATATATTGCCTCAAAAAATAAATTGTTGCACTACTTTGAAAAATCTTTACATTGCGTCAATTAGAAAAGAATGTATGATAACAATTTTATAAGATTAAAAAATTTTATTTAAAAACAAGGGAATACAAGATATTTAAATACAAAGTTTACATGTGTATTTTTTAGTCTTCACAAAGAATTACAGAGGTAGGTAACAGTACAAAATAAAAATATTTTATTAAAATATCCAACGAGGGAATACAATTTGTATTTAAATACAAAGTTTATATATGTATTTTTCAATAGAATAAAAGATTTAATCACAAAGAATTACAGAGATAACAGTACAAAATAAAAAATATTTTATTAAAATACATAAATTTTTCTTGTAAAAATACTTGGCGCTGCTAGATCTCGAAATTTTAAATAAATAAAGACAACAATAAATGAAAATAATTCAGAGAAGAATGCGACGAGAGTAACAAAATGATTATTATCAGCGTGGTGTGTATGTGCGAGCGAGTGATATGGGTGTGCGTGACGACGGCGAATAATGCGGCTTATAATTAAGTATAGGATAAGTTTATTTATTTATTTAAAATTATTTATTTTTTTTATTTAGTTTAGTTTATTTAGTTTATTTTATTCTATTGAAAAATACATATATAAACTTTGTATTTAAATACAAATTGTATTCCCTCGTTAGATTAAATATTTTAATAAAATATTTTTATTTTGTACTGTTATCTCTGTAATTCTTTGTGACCACTAAAAAATACACATGTAAACTTTGTATTTAAATATCTTGTATTCCCTTGTTAAATTTAAATAAATTTTTTAATCTTATAAAATTGTTATCATACATTCTTTTCTAATTGACACAATTTAAAGATTTTTCAAAGTAGTGCAATAATTTATTTTTTGAGGCAATATATATGTTTTCTCTGTAATTGGCGCTGTAATTTAAAGAGATATCATTTCTTTTTGCTTCCTCATAGAGGAAGCTTTGTTTTCGTAAAAAAAAATTTTTTTTGTTTTTCTGAATGTGTTCAGAATGTTCTAAAACGTCGAAAAATTGTAATTTTAAAAAATGTTTGTATGTATGTATGTGTGTGTGTATGTGTGTGTGTGTGTGTATGTGTGCCAAATTTACCGAAATTTCTATAACTCCAAAACTAATCAACCAAATCTAAACGAATTATTGTATATGAAATAGGGGTAGAAAAAACTGAAGAATATAATAGAATTAATAAAAATTGTTAATAATCAAAGGGTTTTTTTTAAATAAAATTTTGAATTTTTGCAGAAATGTTTGTTTATGCATTAACTTCCGCAAATTTGGAGATATCGATCTATTTCTAATTTTATTATATTTTTCAGTTTTTTCTACCCCAATTTCATATATAATTCTTTAAGATTTGGTTGATTAGATTCAGCTTTATATGCGGTTAAAGGTCCATAATTTTGATTGCTTCCTCTATGAGGAAGCCAAAATAAATAACTATGGCTTAAAATAGAGGAAGCAATGCAGGTTTCTACTTGCTTACTTAAAAAATATGAGCAATGTACAAGTTTCTACTTGCACCCTGTTTGTAATTGTAATAGATCACTTGAAGCGCGACTCTTCTTTTTGATAAGGTAACATAATTTTGTGATGTGTATCACTTGGGTTATAATTTTTCGGAAATAAAAATACTACTGCTTAGATTTTTTCGAGATTTTTCGAGATATAAAGATTACGTCTACCACTTGTTACTTATATTTTTTTGAGGTATAATACTACCGCTTTCTCTTTTTTCGAGGTAACAACATATACACTAATACACTACTATGCGTGTACTTGGCGCCTTTTTTTACCTTTTTTTTAAAAAACGTAATTTTGTTCGATTATACTGGATCGCGTTCATAATTAAAAAAAAAGTTTTGCGTCTACTAAGCGCGTGAACTTTGTTAGTAAATTATATAATAACGATATATGTGTAAATTTGAATTTCTGAATAATTTACCGTATTTTGCAAACTAATTGACTTGCATGAATTATGTCGATAGTTTTCCGGCAGTCTTCATTTTTTTGTGGATGACGAGTTAAAGCTGACATCCACGGTAAAAAATGACATAATCAGTGATAGTGTGCTTTGTATTTTCATAGAGTGTAAATCGCGAGAAGAGCGCAAACATTTCATTAATACGACATTGACACACTTCGGATTATGAAATCTTCAATCGAGTCGAGCGCAAAATCAATTAATTATTCCTTAATTTTTACGACTTATCGGCGATCTGAGTGTTCTTGAAGCGCGTCTTCGCGAATGTAAAAGGATAGATCAGAGTAGCGATCAAACCTTTTACAGCAGTGTTTAATAGCCGAGAATAATATCGCGCGTTGTATTATTTTCCATCTCTAATTAAAAGGATTACAGGTCGTCGATGGATCAAATGTACTTTTCAACTTAATATTATAGAATACATTTTATTATAAAACTCATTTTTTATTTTGTTTAATTCGACTCATTTTAAGATTATAATCAAGTTTTAATTGTTACACTGAAGAAGATCTAGTCTAGAACTTAAGACCGAAACGTCTCTGATTTGTATCTATATTAAAGTCACTTTTTTGTATTTTATATCTCTCGCTTTAACAACGGTGTTTTGCTCTTATTTGCCTTATATTTTAAATTTTATTTATTATTTATTATTGTAAACACACTATTATCGAAGAGCAGCATGATAAAAATTCTGTCAGTAATTTTAATAAATTAAATGACAAGAGTTTTGTTAATTATTTTCACAAAAGTTTAATTCGCATAGAATCATGTATTTTTAATTGCTTATGACTGATGAAAACTAGTCACGCTTGAATATTGTTCTTAAGATAGTATACTATCAAAAGCCATCAGAAAGAATTTGTCATTAAGGACGTTCACCGGCAAAATCGTTTTCTTAGAAATTTTTTTAAACTTTCAGTATATGTTTAATTAAACGCGTTTTATACGTAGGCGTTTTATTCAATGCCCCTTGCGGTACTAAAATTTGAGATATTCAGCTTCAAAGTTCTGATTTTTAACACGGGATCCCTATGTTGAGCTCTCTCGACACGGACATTTTAATGAATAATGAGTACAGTTTTCTTAGAATTTTTTTAAAAAAATAGTATAAGATGCCTCATATTATTAGTAACGTGTGACAATAAAGTTCGATATAGCAAGCGGTATTTATTTTTGAGAAATAGTTGTCTAAAGAACACTATCGGACATAATTTTTGTCTGCTCGGAGGCAGGGAGAGGGAGAGATCACTGCGAGACTTGGCAATGTTGCTACCGCTGCGACATATAGGTTAAGTAGAGAACGTCAAGATCTTATCTTTCTTTGACAATTTCCGCCACGCACTTTTTCTTGGATTCAGACATACATTGCACAGCTTTTCTATTCCTTTTTGTCAATTTGTTTTTAACAAATCTACCATTTGTTAAACGATTATTATGCGACGTAGTGCCTATTCTTTGACGATTTTCTAACCTATGAAACGCGGCACAAAATAAACATGCACCTGCCTCGAGAGCAGTGTTGCCAGATCGAGTAAAGCTGCGCGGCTAGACGAGTTTTAGACTTTTGCGCACGGAAGTAGTTGTCAACCATATCATTACTCCGTGCGTCTGAGTTGAGCACAACTGCCACCGGAGAACGTCCTTAAAGGTTGACGTGACAGTGATTGGCTACCTGTTACGTCAAAAATAATAACCGACGATTAAATCTACCATTTATCAATTCTCGACAAACCCTGATCATCGAAATCAGCAATTTGCGCGCCTTTTCTCAAACAGAACTTTTATTCACGAAGAGGATTATGTAAGATTGCAAATCTTCATACGGAATCAAAGTGCGGAACTGACGAAAAGTCAGTAGATCTCGATCCTGTCATCGCTCACCTCTCGCTATTCTCTGCTTGATGAATTCGTTTTCCTGAGGGGTCTCCAGGGATACGGCATCCATACAATGACGACGGCAGATATTGCGAGCATCTAGCCAGTCCACCTCGAGATTCCTGGTCGGCTGATGTTCCCAGCTGAAGAAGTACGAGTGTACGACTCCCCTGCCATCCCTGTATGTTGAATGACGAACGCCTGAAAAACGAACACAATAATCGATTATTAATAATATCATTAATCGCATATATCTCATCATCTGACAATTGACTCTGCTAGATGTGACAAATTTGTTGTCAATTCGTAGAAATCTATTACAACAGAAAGAGATATAAAAGTCTTTCATCTATTGTCGAAACAAATTTAACATGGCTCATCTATTTATTTAACCCTTAAGGGGATCCTGCAGCCGTATGATTTACCGACATTATCGTTTTTCGATGGATCTTTTAATTGGCTTTATAAAATTGCAAAAATCTTTTACAGAATTAAAGTACGCACAAAAATCTAGGGTAACAAACGCGATTTTACATCAAAAACACCAAAAAATTAAAAATATTACTTATTTAGGCACATACGCATCTGTCACCTGACGACAATATTTGCTTAAAACAAAAATTCTGCAGTTTAGACATACATAATGTTTATCATCTGCCCTTGGGAAAACATAGGAATAATATCGTGCAAGTAGAAGTAAGATTCAATGCGTACAATAAAAGATCCATCAAAAAATTATTTTAGTAATGCAAATACGGATGCAGAATGACAAGAAGAGCAGCAACAGTAGTTGTTGGATCGTGCGAGAGATGACGAGCAATCGAAACAAGTAGAAAGAGGTGCAAGTAGAAATGCATCCTTTCTTTCTCTCGGGTGAGTACAGCGTGCACGTCCGTTCTGTTGCTCCTGCTTTAACCGAACATATCTCTGCCCCAAGCTGCCTTCGGGCAATTCTTGTTACAGAATCGAGCAGGTTTTTTTGTTGCTTGTGAGGATTGATATTGCATCTTTTTTTCCTTGCAACTGCTGTCCCGGATATCCTGAGGCAAAGTATCTTTCTCTTTCTAACCTCACTTTCGCCTCATCGATCTGGATCGACGTGGACTCTTGCTGCGCATGCTCCTGCTTTTTTCACTTCTGCGTTGTCCTGTTTTTCGCACCTGCTCTACGCACGAGTTACCATCAGTGGGCTTCCGCACGTGCTACTGCCTGTTACCATCCGCGGCTTTCGAACGTATTACCATTTGTTTCTTACTGGATTGCCGTACTGCGTTTCTCTGGTTCTTGATCCTGAAATAGCGCAACGTATTTTCATGGAGTGTCGCAAGTGTAAGAAGTCAATTTCGACAGCTTCGGTTGCATGCAAGTGCAACAAGGTGTTCCACCCCGGCTGTATTAGGTCGTATTCCTCGACTAAATACGCCGATCATTGCTGCAAGGCCTTAGCAGCGTTGCCGGAATTGCCGCTTACGCCGCAGTTCGACAAGTGTGCAGTATCTTTCGATCGAAAGGATGTGGCTTCTCCTTCGGTCACACAACCACAGACTGATGTGCTACTACAGTCGATCTTGTCTAAGCTCGACGAATCAGAGAAAAGATTTGCCGCCAGGCTCGACGAATCTGACAGGAAGATTACCGCCAGGTTCGACGAGTCTGACAGGAAGATTACTGCCTTCATCAGTCACCAGGAATCTGTGAATGCCGATGTCGAGCGAAGGTTGAACCAAATACCTGAGGTTCTGCGAATCATGGCGGATTGCGGTGATCGTATTGCGGAGTTGGAGGCTCGTGGTGGGCAATTCATCGGTTCTCAGCTCATCGATCGCGTGTCGTCTGCTGCATCGCGGATCTCTCGTACGTCGGATATTATCATTTCTGGCATTCCTTGTTCTCTCACCAAGTCATCTGGGGAGCTGGTTGGAAGTGTTTTTCGTGCGCTCGGAGTGCCCCAGTTGATTTCTGACGTTCTGGAGATCCGTGATGTAGCGGTGCGCGATAATACTGCGTCTGGATCTGTTTCGGCCATCGGTCAGGCTGGCACATCTGGTCGCATGAAATCATTAATAGTAGCACTCAAGTCGTGTGAGATTCGCGATCACATTCTAAAGATAAAGCGCGGCAAGCCTCGACTTACGACAAATAAGGTTTTTTCGACGAGCATCTCCGGCAGCATTCTTGTCAATGAATTGTTGCCGTCTTTTACTTACAAGTTGTTGCGTCAAGCGAGGGTCAGGGCAAGGCAGTTATCGTTTAAGCACGTGTGATGCAGGGACGGACGGATTTTCGTCCGTAAGGATCAAGATCTGCCTTCCATTTCCATATCTACTGAGGCTGATCTAGCGAAGCTTCAATAACTTGCCTTCACTCGCGTATCTCGTGCGACCTGACATGAATTGCTGAATATCATTTGTTATGAGCGGATGGAGAGAGCACTGTATATACTTAGTTGTCGACTCTAAAATAAGTTTTGTCTTAAGCTCTTATGGCATAATTCCTGTGATTTGTCCCCTGCTTGCGAATTTTGGTTTATATCCATTGTTTCCTCGTGTCATCCCGGGGAGGACGAGCAGCTTGCTTTAATCTTGTATTTTGTTTTCTCTTCTATGCACGCCTCGTCCTTCGCCGCGAATGTTTCACCTGTTTTCTATTAGTTTTACTAGTAATCGGCATTGATCTTTGTCACGTGGCATTCTTTGCGGAGACGTGAGCCTAATCTATTAATCTTTTCTCTGATTTTTATTCCTTATTATTTTCCATTTTTGCTTTTATGCTTACGCTCCTATGCTCACGCCACGTCCTTCGCCAGGAATAGTTACCTGCTTGTCTTATCTCTATTTTTATATACTGCCGAATGCACGTCGACAACAGCCACATTGTACTTCATATTCTTGTTTATATTTTGTTTGTATATTTATTTGTTTTTTCACGAATTGCCTAAAGCCTTGGCTATGGCATAATAAAGAATCAGTCTCTCTCTCTCTCTCTCTCTCTCTCTCTCTCTCTCTCTCTCTCTCTCTCTCTCTCTCTCTCTCTCTCTCTCTCTCTCTCTCTCTCTCTCTCTCTCTCTCTCTCTCTCTCTCTCTCTCTCTCTCTCTCTCTCTCTCTCTCTCTCTCTCTCTCTCTCTCTCTCTCTCTCTCTCTCCCCCCCCTTATTTTGAACAATTTCTGCTTTTTTTTCTTTAATTTTTCTCTTTTTTTTACGAATGTATAATCTATTAACCTCATACTATTAAACCAGTCGCCCTATAACATTTTTTTTAATCGATAGAGTATCATAGAAAGTATGTCCTCCTCAAATTTTATTAAGATCGGTCAACCGGTATAGATTTTAGGGGAATTTTTTTTTTTTAGAAAAGTGTGTTTTACGCTATAGCCTACTCAATATTTGAGATACCGTTTTATTTCTAATTCTACTATATTTTTCAGTTTTTTCCACCCCTTTTCATATACAATTTAGTTGATTAGACCAAATTTTATCAGGGTTCTATGTATGTACAAATTCTCCGAAATTTCAAACGTCTGTAACTCCAGAACTAATTAACCAAATCTTAATTAATTATATATGAAATAGGGGTAGAAAAAACTGAAAAATATAGTAGAATTAGAAATAAAACGGTATTTCAAATATTGAGAAGGCTATAGCGTAAAACACACTTTTCTAAAAAAAAAATTCCCCTAAAATTTATACCGGTTGACCGATCTTAATAAAATTTGAGGAGGACATACTTTCTATGATACTCTATCAATTAAAAAAAAATGCATTCCGGTATCTAAAAAATTGTAGAAGTAGATGCGTGTACAAAAAATCCGTACACACACACACATACATACATACTTCCGGACATTTTTTACTAATATGATTTCTCGACATTTTAAAACATTCGAAATCTATTTCCTTTAAAATCTCGAAAAATTTTTTTTTACCATCACAAAGCTTCCTCTATGAGGAAGCAAAAAGAACAGATGTCATTTCGTTAAACAAAGACAGATATAGGGAAAACAAAATTAGAAAGATTGACATTATCAACATCGAGGAAGTTCGTCTATCACTGCAGAATCCCCTTAAAGGCTACGTAGTCCATATATGAACCTCGCATATGGACCTTTGATCGCGTATAAAGCTGGATCTAATCAATCAAATCTTAAAGAGTTATATATGAAATAGGGGTAGAAAAGACTGAAAAATATAATAGAATTAAAAAAATTGCCAATAATTAATATTAAATTGTCAAAAAATTGTCAATTTTTGAAGCGTCTCAAGTAAATGACGATTGAGATTCTTATTTTTATAGTTATTATTACTAAAATATAGTGAAAATATTAGTATAATATAGTAAAAACCTATATATGCATAGATCTTTTAATTATGGTCATTTTCATCATGTTTATAGTAGTATATATATTTATATTATAAACTTACTATACATAAAATACAGGTTATAGTGTATAAAACCCCCCATTTGTATATATTTTAATAAATGCATATTAACCCTTAGCTGGCACTGTGGGGTATTAAACGCCGTCTAGTTCAGCTCTAATATAAGCCCCCCTATAGTACAAAAATGGTACTAAAAAATGAAAGAGTTAAAATATAAGGGTTATGAATTTTTAAGTGAAAAATTTTATTTTTTATACTTAATATTACATTTTATCAAAATAACCTATGACATTTGTTAAAACAACATTCAAAGACTATCTTGGAATTTTTTTAAATAAAAAAAGTCAATAGCTTCTCGCAGCAAGCATTTTAGTGGTGGGGTCTAAAACGGCCCAGTATACCAGCTATGCGATTCTGGTGAAGTGTACCAGGTAAGGGTTATTAAAACTAAGACAACAATAATGTAATATATTAAGTCAGCTACAATTTGCATTGTTAAAATTACTATAAAAATGTAGTTGGCACCGAAAATAATTAAATATTATAGCAAAATTGTGGTAACTATACAACTATTTTTTTCTCGCAGTGTATACGTTCATACAAATATCTAAAAAAAAATTCGTTAAATAAAGCTGTCGAGCGATTTCAATTCGTATCGCAAAGTCGCACTTAATTATAGAAGATCATAAATGGAGCAAATCCTACGCGCAATTATTTGATGAGTATAATGAGTATAATGAGTATAATGCAAGCCAATTTACACAAAAGCGCGAGTTACGACATGAACGTATTCTAATGAGAATGAAGAGTATCCTGCAATCATTCCTTTTTTCTTTCTCTTTTTGTCTTTCTCTAACTACAGTTTCCAGCGATTTTTCACATAGTTAACCGTGCAGTAGCTAAGTTAGAGCGCGATTACGAAATGTCGCTGGAAATACTTACGGTTCGCGCAACTTCGCGGGTCAGGCAAGGCTAAACGACGTTGGGCACTCACGGCGACAACGCCGAGGAGGAGCAAGTAGATGGCCCTCATACTCCCGGACCTTGAACAAAAGAAGAGAACGTTCGTTTATAAGCGAATTACGCAACATGTGTTAGCATTAAATCTTTGGGCGATTTATTGGTGGATTTAATGATGTAAAGTAAACAGTCGTTTAGGTTTCCCCTCTGGACGCTAAAAGGTCTTCGAATAATTCTATAAACATGTATATAGCTATTTATCTCGTAAAATATTATTTGTTATATTATGAAGTTTCACAAATTAAAATTTCACGTCTTTATCTGTATATTTATAATATTCTTCCTTTATTTTATATTTTTGTCAAAGTAAGAAGTGTCTGATTGTTAATGTAATTGTAATGTAATTAGGAAGATTTTTTTAGCTACGTATACGTAGGTAAATCGGACACCTCTTACTTTGACGACAATATAAAATAAAGGAAAAATATCATAAATGAAGATAAAGACGTAAAATTTTAATTCGTAAAACTTATTCATAATATTATAATATTTTATATAGAATCACTATACATTGCTCTTCAGAGAATTCCTAAATGTGAGTGCTTCGAATTCTAAATCCATCGCCTTTAAACAAAATGCGATCATTAATCAACGCGATGCCGCAATTTCGTGTAACGCGCGTTACATCCGCGATGCAACGTGCCTGAGAGTGCATTCATGCATACGCTTAACGCAACGTGAGTGAGAATCATCACGATTATTACTGCGGAGACACATTCTGAAAAACTGTGCAAAACTCGAAAAATTACACTGAGAATAAAAGTGTTAGGTATTTGCGACTAATTGCATAGTAAAATAATTATAGTTCAGGTTCTTATTTTTATAGTTATTATTGCTATATAATCCTTTCTAAAAAAAGGGCATGTTAAGTCGATACTCGCATATCTCGAAGTTTTTTGTTGCCGCTTTTCCGCGATGCCAATTGGTTCTCTCGCCGTGCTAACTTCATTTGCAGCTGTCATCGTATATATTTTGACAGTTGTGTGTATTGTGTGTATCAAGAAGTTAATAGTGTAATAGTAATAGCATAATGTTAAAGCTAAATAGCGCGCGCGAAGCGCGCGTCTGTGGTGTCTAGTATTAGTAAAAATACCTAATGGATAAAATAATTATATCCAAAAATCTTTCAATTGGTTATTTTCATCATATTTATAGTAGTATATTTATAGAGACTTACTATATAGAAATCACAGATTAATGAATAAAACCATGCATCTATATATATAAAGGAAGATGTCCTGACTGACTCACTCACTCACTGACTCATCAACGCCCAGCCCAAACCCCTGAACCGAATTTTTACCAAAAAAATATGAAATAGGGGTAAAATTTTCCGAGGAGTGCCACTATGTGTATAGCTTTTCGTTACCGATTTTCTGGAAACCGGTTTTTCTAATTTTTTTTATTTTTCGGGAAATAATTCACCGAATCTCAAAGAATTATAGACCAAACAGAGGTAGAAATTTCCGGGAAGTGCTATAAAGTGTATAATTTTTCGTTACCGATCTTTTTGGAAGCCGGTATCGAAATTTTTTCAATTTTTTGAGAATTAATTGACCGAATCTTAAAGAATTGTATATGAAGTAGGGGTAGAATTTTCTGGGGAGCGTCATGATGTGTACAGTTTTTGTTACCGATCTTTTCGGAAACCGGTTTTTTTAATTTTTCCAATTTTTGGGAAATAATTGATTGAATCTCAAAGAATTATACATGAAGTACGGGTAGAATTTTCCGGGGAATGCTATAAAGTGTACTATTTTTCGTTACCGATCTTTTTGGAAACCGGTTCCGAATGACCGAATCTCAAAGAACTGTACATAAAGTAGGAGTTGAATTTCCCGGAAAGTGCTATCAAGTATATAATTTTTCGTTACCGATCTTTTTGGAAACCGGTATCAGAAGTTTGACGAATTTTTCGGGAAATAATTTATCGACTTTTAAAGAATTGTATTTAAAACAGAGGTAGAATTTCCCGGGGAGTGCTATAAACTGTGATGGGAGGGAGAGGGAGAGAAAGAGAGAGAGAGAGAGAGAGAGAGAGAGAGAGAGAGAGAGAGAGAGAGAGAGAGAGAGAGAGAGAGAGAGAGAGAGAGAGAGAGAGAAAGAGAGAGAGAGATATTGATTGATTGATTGATTGATTAATTGATTGTTTATTATGCCCAAACATAAGCTATGGGCAAAGATACAATATAACAAAGACGTAGTATGCAACATAATATTAACTCAGAAAAGGAAAGTAAAAGCATAATAAATATGTTGCAACATAATTATTACTTAAAACTAATACTTAACACTACTTAAAACTAACGGAAAAATAATGCACAACCAGACAAAGACAAAAAATGAACAAAAAAACCAGTCACTCTGATTCCGACAAAAACAGAAATGCACGAAGAAGACACTTAAAGGATGGAAAAAACGAAACCGATGTAATATTGCTTGGAAGAGAATGCCAAAAATAAATGGATGAAAGCTGGAAAGAGTTTCTGTAAGCAACTGTTGTAAGAGCTGGAATATGAAAAATGTGAGTTGAAGAAGCGGCTAATCGTTCGGACCTCCTAAGCGATGAGTCAAAAGGTGTAAATAACTTACTTAAATACACAGGTGAGGACATATAAAGTATGCGATACATTTGACATCCGAGAAAGTACAGCCGTCTGTTTTTGACTGAAAGCCAACCCAGGCGACGTCTGTACGGAGTAACATGCCCGTCTCGTCGCAAGTTGTAAATAAACCTGATACAACAATTCACGAGCCTCTGTAGTTTGGTGTTCAGTTCCTCACTTAGGCCATAATAAACAAGACAGCAGTAGTCTAAATGAGGTAAAACTAAAGTCGTCACAAGCTTAATTCTAAGCTCAGTGGAGAGAAAGTTTTTGTTAAACTTAAGCTTGTATAACGCCCAGTGGACTTTCTGCGAGACAAGCGAAATGTGTTTTCTCCAAGAAAGATTGGACTCAAAAACGACTCCCAAATTCCTGACCTCACTGACAAATGGTAAAGGTATGTTGTTGACTATGATAGGTGGTAAAAGGTTGAGATCAATATTGTTGACGTTCCTATTACTGCCGAATATGATAATAACTTTAGACTTAGCAGGGTTCAGTTTCAAGCCATTCTCCGAGACATAATCAAAGATGGCGTTTGCACCCCTAGAGATCAAATTGAGATTATGCAGAATGTCAGAGGGTGGACACGCTCGATATATCTGAACATCATCAGCGAATATCATATGTTCTAAATATAACAATACTCTGCCAATATCATTTATAAACAAGGAAAATAAAAGTGGTCCCAACACAGAGCCTTGCGGCACTCCACACATCGTAAGAAGCCAAGACAAAAGACCCTCCGCATCATCAACTACAGCCTGAGAACGGCCTGTCAAAAATCCATATAAGGACTAAGTCAGAAAATCCTAACTCTTTGAGTTTAATGAGAAGTCGAAGATGCAGAACAGTGTCAAACGCTTTACTGAAGTCAAAGAGAATCGTAATCAATACGAATCCATTGTCAATTGCTTTCTTGATCTCATCACAAATGCGAAGAAGTGCCGACTGAGTGTTGTGACTCGGGCGATACGCAGACTGTCTGGGATTTATGAGATTATACTTGTTTAAATAATCAGTGATCTGCGAAGCAACAATCCTTTCAAGTATTTTCGACAGTTCAGGCAGATTAGCTATCGGTCGCGTATCAGATGGGGATAAAGGAATGCGAATCTTTGAGAGAGGACGGATAAGCGCACGCTTCCACTGAGACGGAAAGAAGAGGTCTCCAATGAGCGGTTAAGTAGCGCAGTTAGACAGAATAAAATCGTAGGCCAAGATATGCGCAGAATGTAGAGAGGTAAGCCATCAGCACCCGACGCATATGAATGAAGAGGTCCAGTAGAAATTAGTTTATAGACTATATCTGACGTAATAGCAGAGAAAACAAACTCAGGACGCTGAGATGGACGAGAGACCATATCGATAGCAGAAATGAAGTCAGTAAATGAGCAAGGTGACAGAGTAGTAGAAATTGAAACATAGTAAGAATTCAATTGATCAGGAGTAAAAAAAATGTAACGGAGAAACTAGAGTTGATTTTACTAAACCGAGACGAGCAAGTTCTCTCCAAAGTTTTGAAGAATCGGTGATGTTTTCAAGAGATTTAAATTGAAACTCATTTTTAGCGCGTCTAATGTCTTCATTAAGCTTATTGCGAAAAAGTCTATAAGTGGCATATCCAAGTAAACTATTAGAGCGTTTTGCCTGCTTATAAAGCTGATTACGAGTACGCATCTGAATTCTAAGATCACCCGTGAGCCACCGCACTGGAGGCTTCTTAATAGTAAATACACGAATGGGAGCGAAGATATCCAGTGCCTTTGACAGGTTGCAAGACATCACTTCGCAGAATCTATCAACATCATTGGACACTTCATCAATTTCTGTCCGCACTGAACCAGCAATGGATACAAGGTAATCTGAGAACTCTGAACAGTCAATACCTCTATAATATCGCCGCGAAATAGTGCGCTCAGATATCGAATTAGCATTTAGTAACATAGTCAACTCTATTATATCATGACCAGCTATGAAAGGACTCTGAGATTTAGCGAAAGATAAAAGCTTATCAGCATCATCTATAATCAAAACATCGAGCCATGAGTCTGAGGTAGCCGTGTAATGGGTAGGTTCAGAATTAATAATATGTAATGATAAGCTGGACATAAGCTCACGCAAGTAGTTCGCCTCATAACTGGTCGATGATAAATTACAATTCAAATCGCCACCAATCATTACATTTTTATACAGGTGTGAGTATCTAGTTAGTGTCTCAACAAAGTCATGAAAGAGGAGGCCCTTAGGTCTTCTATAAACAGACGCGAATAACACTTATTCACCATCTGGAAAGCGTATTTCAATAATTAGACATACGCATACGACTTAACTTTGGCTACACGCTTCGTCTGTTGAAGCAATTCGTAAATGTCTTTAGGGAGCAGCTCGTTTACGTGTACATTGCGAGAGAGAGAGAGAGAGAGAGAGAGAGAGAGAGAGAGAGAGAGAGAGAGAGAGAGGGAGGGAAGGAGGTAAGGAGGAAGAGAGGGAGGGAGGGAGAGAGGGAGAGAGGGATGGGGAGATTGATTGATTGATTGATTGATGGTTTATTATGCCATAGTCACGGACTTTAGGCAAGTAATGAATAATACACAGATTATACACATAATGTATAATGTAAAGACGAGCGAAATATAAAAGACAGAAGTTGATGTGAGATTGTAGCAAGACAAATACAAGACGCAGTGTAATAGCTACCAATAAAGCAGTAAGTGAAAATGGAAACAATAAAAATAATAAAGCAGTAAGTGAAGATGGAAACAATGAAAGTAGTAACGTCTAATATTGCGAAAAAATAATAATATTATTTCCATTTCTAGTTAATGCTTCTTTACATGATAAAAATAAATCGAGTGAACAAGTATATATTTCATAGAAAAACTATAAATTATATGAAATACTGCTGAAGAATAATGCGTCAACGAAAATTCCGTCGTTGTGCTCTCTCAAACAAAAGGAACATATAATGCAACCACATGAACTGGAACAGTGTAGAACTATCTTAGAAAGAATATTATTGTATATCATGATCATTAATTTCGTAAAGTGGTGAAAGAGAAAGGCACGAGATAGGTCACTGAAGCTTTGTCAAATCAGCCTCAGAAGTTATCCGAATAGGAGGCTGACCATGATCCCTGCGGACAAAGATCTGGCCGTCACTGCTCCACACATGCTTAAATGAAGATTGTTTTGCCTTGGTTCTAGTTCGACGTAACAGATTGTAAGTATCGGTCGGGAGTAGCTCGTTAACATAAATGTTGCCCGGGAAATTCTTCGAAAAAACATCGTTTATTGTTATTCGGCGTCTGCCGCGCATTACTTTGAGAATATGATTTCGTATCTCACGCGACTTGAGTGCCACAATTACTGATTTTTTGCGACTAGTTACATCAGCTCGATCAGTAGCCAAGGGGGAACCCGACGTTTCGCCCGCCACCGGCGCATCACGCATCACCACATCACGGGTATCGAGCACGTCAGAGACCAACTGAGGGATACCGAGCGCCTTAAAAACGCACTTAGCCACCTCACTAGATGTATCGGTAAAAGAACTTGGAATACCCGAGATAATGTCAGACGTTCCAGAGACCCGCGATGCGGCAGATGACTCACGATCAACCGGTTGAGAGCTCAGCAGCCGTGCGCTCTGAGCCTCCAGCGCCGCGAGTCTTCCACCAAACTTCTCGACGATTTTCAAAGCATCCGGTATTCGATTCAGTTTACGCGCAAAATCCACATTTACTGTCTCCTGACGATTGGTGAAAGATGTGATCCGCTCATCTAACATCTCGAATATGGCAATAAACTTTTTGTCTAATTCATTTAGCCTGGCAGCAAATTTCTCGAATACTGCCAGAGAGAATAAACCTAACCTGAGAGCGGCCACCGGGATCCATTCCGTTCCAGCGGACGTATACTGACGCGCCGCCTGACAAAGTAGACGTCAACTACGTCGTTACGCTCGGTAACGGTACACACATGGTTCGTGTCCGTGCTATGGTTCGTGTCCGAACTACTCAGATGGAGGGGATATGCTGGTCGCGCAAGCCGCTCCTCTGTCCGTATACTCGCTCGGCACTCGGCAAGCTTCGAGCGGGGAGAGAAGGACAGACATACGATCTGCTGTCTTCTTCTCTCTTGAGCTGTGACGTTGCCGGCTCGGCGTTGCCGTTAGCACGCGCCAGCTATACCACGATGCCACGCATTTCGGGTTTCGCGTCTTATCAAGAGACACGGTAGTGTCTCGCGCCAAGTACACGCGAAGCGAGACCGCACCGTGACTCTTTTAGTGCTGGTCTACAACCTTGCTTTAAAGAATATTTAAGCTCTAAGCCGTAAGAAATTGACCAATCACAATAAAATGTGGAGAGAATACTCGACTGTGATTGGTCAATTTCTTACAGCTTAGAGCTTAAATACCCTTTAAAGCAAGGTTGTAGACCAGCACTTACGCGAACGCACGAGTTGCGAGTACCCGAGATGTTGAGATCTCATATAATGAGTGAACGGATCAAGTTTTAAGTAGGCTTGATCGATAGCTTGGGGTCCAAATAGGGGGGGGTTTCTCTCATAATATTCCGCTACGTGCCCTACGAGCGGAGATATTGCGACGCAAAGTCCAAATGTGAAAATTTATTTTTAAGATACTTCTTCTTCTACGTCGACCGTCTCTCATGCCATATCACGTGATCAGAGAAAATGTCCCTTTCACTTTTTCGACACTGGCGGCGCAGGTATCGCCAGTTTCGATATCGCGCGCGTATTTCGAATGATCTAGTAGATAAATTATAGGTCGATAGACTTATCGGTCAGGAGGAAGATTCGAAGATTTCTATTTAGGTAAATTAGGTATTATATATATTGAGTCAATTGCTTCATGTATGTCTTGAGAGATTTCGTATCTTTACATCGTATTATACCACCGCTGCCGGAAAAGAAAGTTCTCTACGCTTGGCAGAAACGCAGAAAGTGCCGCTAAAAAATTTCTAAGTCGATTCTTATGAATCAAGCTTGAATTCGATGTCTAGGTATCCCAGGTTGCCGATGACAAGGTCCAGATAGTGCGCTTCATAGTTTTCGGTGTCCAGGTGTAATAATACGTTGAATGCAATGTCTAGGTGTCCCAGGTTGCCGATGACGATGTCTAGATAGTGAGCTTCATAGTTTTCGGTGTCTACGTGTATTAATATCTTAAATTCGATTTCTAGATGTCCCAGGTTGCCGATGACGAGGTCCACATAGTGCGCTTCGTAGTTTTCGGTGTCCAGGTGTAATAATACGTTGAATGCGATGTCTAGGAGTCCCAGGTTGCCGATGACGATATCTAGATAGTGAGCTCCGTAGTTTTCGGTGTCTACGTGTATTAATACCTTGAATTCAATTTCTAGGTGTCCCAGATTGCCGATGACGAGGTCCACATAGTGCGCTCCGTAGTTTTTGGTGTCCACGTGTATTAATACCTTGAAATTGATGTCTAGGTGTCCCAGATTGCTGATGACAAGATCCAGATAGCGCGCTCCGTAGTTTTTGGTGTCTAGGTGTAATAATACCTCGAATTTGATGTCTACGTGTTCCAGGTTGCCGATTACGAAGTCCACATAGTGCGCTTCGTGGTTTTTGGTGTCTAGGTGTATTAATAACTTTAAATCCGAATGTAGGACACGTAAATATCGAATTCAAAGTATTAATACACGTAGACACCGAAAACTACGGAGCGCACTATGTGGATCTCGTCATCGGCAACGTGGGACACCTAGACATCGAATTCAACGTATTATTACACCTGGACACCGAAAACTATGGAGCGCACTATTTGTAACCCGTCATCGGCAACCTGGGATACCTAGACATCGAATTCAAGCTTGATTCATAAGAATCGACTTAAAAATCCCCTAGCGGCAGAACTAAAATTATGTCATGACATAATAAAAATTCGCTGAATAAAAATTATGTCTAAACAATAAAAAATTATAAACGATGCGAATTCTGTCAATATATAAATATAATTAATAAAAAATTATAAACGATGCGTTATGTATGAGAAATTTGACAGAATTGCTTTTATCAAATAAAATTAATTTGCGATTAGTTGAAGGAAATAAAAGAATAAACAAATCAGATAAGTGTCAGACACGTGTTACAGGTGTCCATCTGTAATTAACCAAAATATCGATGCCTGTAGATATCGGTACATATACAATTGCGAACAACATTCAGTAAGACACGCGAATAAAAATAAATAAAAAATTTTACAGTTAACGACTTATTAACATTAATCATGCTATATTGCGATTATGTTTTAGTTGAAATTGAAAAATGTATACAAGGTGTACAACTATAAAAGGGTTACAGATTATTATTTTTAAAAAACTAAGCAAATTATTAAATTGTTGTTTTTTTTAGAAATAATAGTCCGTAACACTTTCAGCTTCATACCTTGTATATACTGTTTATAAGATTATAAGATATATTGTTTAGAAGATTAAGATGCGTAACACACTACAAAAAGGCGTAATATCCGTACAAAATTACCTTTTTTAAAAAAAGGTAAAAGAGGCGCCAAGTACACGCATAGTAGTGTATATGTATTATGTTGTTACCCTGTTATGCTGTTACCTCGAAAAAAACAAAGTGGTAGTATTAAACCTCCAAATAGCTTCACCCTGTACATACTGTTTATAAAATGCGTAATACTACAAAAAGGCGTGATATCCGTACAAAATTACCTTTTTTAAAAAAAAGGTTAAAAAAAGGCGCCAAGTACACGCATAGTAGTGTGTATGTGTATATGTATATGTGTATATGTGTATATGTGTATATGTGTATATGTGTATATGTGTATACGACATGAACTTACAAACTAACGAAAAAAGATTCGTATCCTAAATGCTAATAATTTTTCTAATAATACTGAAAATATATGGATAGAAATATATATAATAAATAATAACATAATTAATGATATACAAGATCTTTTGTCGCGCATATCGATTTTCATTATTTTTATTATGTTATGACATAATTTTAGTTCTGCCGCTAGGGAATTTTTAAGTCGATTCTTATGAATCAAGCTTGAATTCGATGTTACGATAACGGGTTACAAATAGTGCGCTCCATAGTTTTCGGTGTCCAGGTGTAATAATACGTTGAATTCGATGTCTAGGTGTCCCACGTTGCCGATGACGAGATCCACATAGTGCGCACCATAGTTTTCGGTGTCCACGTGTATTAATACCTCAAATTCGATATCTACGTGTCCTACATTCGGATTTAAAGTTATTAATACACCTAGTCACCAAAAACTACAAAGCGCACTATGTGGACCTCGTCATCGGCAACCTGGAACACGTAGACATCGAATTCGAGGTATTATTACACCTAGACACCAAAAACTACGGAGCGCGCTATCTGGACCTCGTCATCAGCAACCTGGGACACCTAGACATCAATTTCAAGGTATTAATACACGTAGACACCGAAAACTACGGAGCGCACTATGTGGATCCCGTCATCGGCAACTTGGGACACGTGGACATCGAATTCAAGGTATTAATACACGTAGACACCGAAAACTACGGAGCTCATTATCTAGACATCGTCATCGGCAACCTGGGACACCTATACATCGCATTCAACGTATTATTACACCTGGACACCGAAAACTACGGAGCTCACTATCTAGACATCGTCATCGGTAACCTGGGACACCTAGACATCGCATTCAACGTATTATTACACCTGGACACCGAAAACTACGAAGCGCACTATGTGGACCTTGTCATCGGCAACCTGGGACACCTAGAAATCGAACTCAAGGTATTAATACACGTAGACACCGAAAACTACGGAGCTCACTATCTAGACATCGTCATCGGCAACCTGGGACACCTAGACATCGCATTCAACGTACGATTACACCTGGACACCGAAAACTATGAAGCGCACTATCTGGATCCCGTCATCGGCAACCTGGGACACGTGGACATCGAATTCAAGGTATTAATACATGTAGACACCGAAAACTACGGAGCGCACTATGTGGACCTCGTCATCGGCAACCTGGAACACGTAAACATCGAATTCAACGTATTATTACACCTGGACACCGAAAACTATGAAGCGCACTATCTGGACCTCGTCATCGGCAACCTGGGATACCTAGACATCGAATTCAAGCTTGATTCATAAGAATCGACTTAAAAATTCCCTAGCGGCACTTTCTGCCAAGCGTAGAGAACTTTCTTTTCCGGCAGCGGTGGTAATACGATGTAAGGATACGAAATCTCTCTAGATATACATGAAGCAATTGACTCAATATATATAATACCTAATTTACCTAAATAGAAATCTTCCTCCTGACCGATAAGTCTATCGACCTATAATTTATCTATTAGATCGTTCGAAATATCGAAACTGGCGATACCTGCGCCGCCAGTGTCGAAAAAGTGAAAAGGACGCGCGACTCCAGCGCCATGAAAGTGACACTAGAGAGAATGTAGTAGACGACGACGACGTTTCTTAAATAAAATTTTCACATTTTGGACTTTGCGTCGCAATATCTCCGCTCGTAGGGCACGTAGCGGAATATTATAAGAGAAACCCCCCCTATTTTAACCCCAACTATCGATCAAGCCTACTTAGAACTTGATCCGTTCACTCGTTATCGAGATCTCAACATCTCAGGTACTTGCAACCCGTCGCGTCGCGTAAAAAAGAGTCACGGTGCGGTCTCGCTTCGCGTGTACTTGGCGCGAGACACTACCGTGTCTCTTGATTACTACAGAAGTAACGCTCGCGTAAACGTAGTATTAGGCCAGTCAATAAAGACACTAAAATTCGAAAATTTAACTTTAATTACAAAAAAATTTTGATGGAATATTGGGTGAGTTGAAATAACAATAAATCTCATTTTGCAACCATCCCAGAGGTCCGAAACATGTTAAATATATTGCAAAAAAATGTTAATTTATTATAACTTTGCGAAAAAAATTGCAAAAGTGCTGCAAATCGATAGAATAACTTTTACAATTGCCCCGAACCTTCTATGTTGCACGCAATATATATTTTTTAATCAATGATGGAACAATTGTTTATTTGGTCGTAATTTTGTCAAAAAAATTGCAAAAATTTTGCGAATTAGTTGCAAACGTTGAGATTATTTTTCGTCACAATAAGCTGTTAAGTTTGCAATCTCGGACAAAGTCCGCAACAGTGAAAAATTAGCAACAATTATTATTTTGCATTTTTTACAAGCGTGAAAAAATTGCAGAAGTTTTGCAAATTTTACGGAGTGCTTCAAATGTCTTCCCTTATCCAAATATAAATTTGCAACCCTCTACTAGTTACGCAAATTATTACAACTTATTAATGACTATAAATACGTTGTTTTATAAAAAATTGCAATGTTGCGCGCCTCGAAATAGGTTGCAAATCTAATACATTGCGGAAAATATTACAATAGACATTGCTTTAAGTTTGCAGGACTTTTGCAATTTTTTTTGCAAAGTTATAGCAATAAATTAACGTTTTTTGCAATGTTTAGCATGTTCCGGACCTCGGAGATGGTTGCAAAATGAGATTTATTGTTATTTCAACTCACCCAATATGCCATCAAAATTTGAAAACTTTTGTAATTAAAGTGAATTGATTGTCTTTATTGACTGGCCTATCTCGTGTCTCGTGTCTCGCCGAGTGTCGCCGAGTGCCGAGTCTTGAGTTGGCAAATTGACGATGCGCTATACGTTACATTTGCGTTTATATTTACAAATTTTAATTTTTATATTTATAAATAAATATATATATATGTATATATATATTAGAAATTTATAAATATATAAAGATTGCAAATATAATTAATTAAATAAATATTTATAAACTTAAAAATTAAAATTCGCAAATGTAATGTATAAAAATCACGGTTCTATACATATGCTTTTTTATCTAAAGAAGTCTTACATTAAAAACCTTTACTTTAGCATAATAATATTTACATGTAATATTTAAATGCATACCAATAATTATATTATTAACTATGAAAAATAATTGCAGTTTATAATGTTCTTTTACTCTTATTAAATTTATTTTACCTATGCATGTTCAATTGGCCAAATTACGGCTAAATTACAAACAACAACAAAAGGATATTGGATAAAAATAAAAACAATTTATTAAATAAGCAATACACATGGGTAACATTTCGACTGTACTTATTATAATTAGTCTTCTTCGGAACGGATTACTATGAATATAAAAGAAGAAGATAAATATTAAAACATATACTAAAACATTAAACATTAGTCTACTAGACTAAAACATTAAATAATTTCCTAATAATATAAACAAAATAAACAATAATCTAATTGAATCACAAATATAAAAACGCCGGAGTAATCGAATGAAACCATGACAAGATAAATTTTATATTTATATTGAGAGGTGATAAAATCTCTTCCGTCAGGAAGAGAATGTAAACAATTATTAACGGGAGTATAGTCTGATTTAAAATATCTTTAAAATAGATATTTTTCAGGAATTTTTTATAGCTAAACAAAGAAAGTGAATAACGTTAAGCTTTGCATGTTCTCTTCACCTTATTTTAAAATTTTATTTTTATTTAAAGTAACAAAAATGTTCTTCTTCTCTGTTATATCCTGGTAACTATAAATGACAGACGGTGTAAATAATTTTAGCTGTTTTAGGTATCTGAAACACAAAAAGCTAAAATTTTCTTATTTTCCAGAAGTGTGGTTATTGTCTGAACTAGAATTAAATCAATATTTATATTCTGTGTGTAACTTTTTTCGAAATTTTATTAGTATTTTATTAAAAGAAAAAACTAATAAACAATGTTTATTGTAGACGATAGCCGCATCACTTATTTTGTACTTTAGAACAGCTAGAATCTCATTTAGGTACTTCATCTCTCATTTACGTCTTTTAGTGATCAAGATATAACATAGATAAGAAGAATATTTTTCTTAAAAAAATATATATATTCTTAAAATAAGATTAAAAGAACATGCAAAGTTTAACGTTATTCGCTTTCTTTGTTTACCTAATTAAAAATTCCTGAAAAATATTTATTTTTAAAGACCTTCTCCGGCTCCAGTCGTGCTCAACTTGTATTCATGCTTAAAAAGAAAAATTTATTTTACTAAAGTTATATTGTTTATATACAAAATATTACATATAACAACTAAAAAGTAAGAAGTTAACTTCACGCGTGAGAACTCATGCGGCGTTGCCAAGTAATAACTGACCGCCTCTCCTCTTCTGTCATTCCTGAACCGAGCGAAAAATTCATCAAATTGCGTACTTTACACAAGTATTTCTCGAAAACGCGTACCGCAAGGGTATATTGACACTTATCGCATATTATTCCTATTTTTACGGATCATATACTAGTTTTTCAAAAACATTTAGAGAAAACTATTTTCACAATTCATTATAATATGTCTGTTTTACAATAGCTCGGAATAAGAATTCCATGTTAAAAGTTGAAACTTTGAAGCTCAATATCTCGATTTTTAATACCGTAAGAGGTATTAAAATACCACGCATAAAGCACACCTAAATTAATCTATATTCACAGTTTTAAAAAAAAATCTAGAGAAAATCGATTTTCCGAAAACGTCCTTAAGATCTTTCAAACCAGAATATGCTCTTGTAATTTATTATTTGTCATTAACATATTGTTATTAATTACATACACATAAGTGTGAGGAAGCATATGGTACAAAATAATTTCAATATTCAAATTATTGTAATAATAGAGAAATATCAATTATTTACATTTTCTACTGTGTGTGCGTGTGTGTGTGATATTATTGACAAGTTTTTTTGCACGTTTACATTTTTTTTGCAAATTTTTTACACGCTTAACTTTCACAAGTGTGATGTCAAATACAGACAAGATTTTTATTTATCTGTTATAAGCGTGACTTCAAATGCAAGATTTTGATAATCAAACGTTTAACATTTTCAATCTGCAAACGAGTGACCAGCAATATCATCCACAGCATGTACTTAGTCTTAAAATACTACGATTTTCTCTAGAAGCACTAGCGTATAATTTATTCTCCGACATTACGAATTTCTACTGCAACAATCACATAAAATGTTGAAAAGTTTTCTTGAACGATTATAACAACGTCTGCATGCTCTTGCATCATTAACCTACCGAGGCCACACCTCTTTTTTTAATACGTCCCGGCCACACGCGTGTGAATATGAAAATCCAATTTGTATTTCTAAACATCGTGAATATTATTAACTAAACACACATATTTTACATTTAATTATATATATTTGTGTATTTTTATGTTGTAAATTTTTTATCACACACAAACGTCTTGCCGTTGATTATTATTGTAATTAAGCTTTTAAAAAATAATATTTATCATATTTAGAAAAACAAATTGCATTTTCATACTCACACGCGCATTAAATGCATTAAAGAAAATATATTTTAAAAGAGTTAAAATAAGTTTCTGTCTCTATATATATAAACTCTTTCTTCCAAGTCTGTCAAAATTTTTTGAAAGAATAACATTTGAGACAGCATTTTCTTTAAAGAAGAATAAACATTTTTTAATAGGATTATTATTTTAGAATGAGAATGTGAACTACCTTAACGAATTAATAATGCAAGGACATACAGACGTTGTTACAACCATTCGAGGAAACTGTTCAACATTTTATGTGTTGCTGCAGAAGAAATTCGTATAATGTCGGCGGACAAATTATACGCTAGTGCTGCTAAAAAAGATCATAGTATTTTAAAGCTACATGCGCTGTGTAGATGATATTGCTTGTCCCTCGTTTGCAGTTTGAAAATGTTTGATTATTAAAAACGTTTGATTATTAAAATCTTGCATTCGAAATAACGCTTATAACAGATAAACAAAAATCTTGTCTGCATTTGACATCACACTTGTGAAAATTAAGCGTGTAAAAAATCTGTAAAAGAAATGTAAACGGGCAAAGAAACTATTCTCAATAACATCACGCACACACACACAGAAGAAAATGTAAATAATTGATTTTTTTTTCTACAATAATTTGAATATTGAAATTATTTTATACCATATGCTTTCTAATACTTTATATGTATATAATTAATAACAATATATTAATAACAAACAATAAATTAAGGGCGTATTCTGGTTTGAAAAGTCTTAAAAATAAGTATTTTTCATACATAGGAATTTTTTATAGCGGAACAAAGAAAGCGAATATTGTTAAACTTTGCATGTTCTTATTTAAACTTATTTTAAGAATTTATTTTTATTTTTTAAGTAAGAAAAATGCTAATTTTTTCTGTTATATCCTGATCACTAGAAGGTGTAAATGACAGACGGAGTAAATGATTCTGGCTGTTCTATTAGGTATCAGAAACCCAAAAACAAAAAATTTTCTTATTTAGAATAAGTGTGGTTATTGTCTGAACTAGAATAAACATTATACGTTTATTAGTTTTTTTTTTAAATACTAACAAAATTTAAAAAAAAGTTATATTATTTTTAATAATATAAGAGAAATAAGACCCCCCGTTTTATGACCGTTATACAATCAATCAATATTAAATAAGCCGTTTACGGTCCGAGCTTGTATCTTAATAGCCTAATAATATTTTTTGTGTACTACACGTATATTTTTTCCAACCTTGATAAACTGCGCTTCGACATAACCTGTCAGACTTACAACACAGCTCCTGTTGGAGTAGTAAATTCTTTACTATATTATTTAAATCGATTTAATTAGAGGGGAGTGAGGTGATTTTACTACTCCAATAGGAGCTGTGATATAAGTCTGACAAGTTAGTCGGCGAGTAGTTTATTAAGGTTGAAAAAAATATGTAAATATAGTATATAAAAAATATTATTAGGCTACTATAAAATCCAAGCTCAGACCGTAAATTGTTTATTTAATATTGATTAATAATATTTTTGCTAAAAGGGCTGCCTAGAATGGAAATATTGGTTTAGTTTTAGTTCAGACGATAGCCACATAATATACTTCTTCTGAATAAGAAAATTTTAGCGTTTCAGATACCTATAGAACAGCTAGAATTATTTACACCATTTGTCATTTATACCTTCTAGTGACCAGAATACCTATAATATAATAGAAAGGAAAAGCATTTTTGTTACTTAAAAAATAAAAATAAAATTTTAAAATAAGGTGAAGTGAACATGCAAAGTTTAACGTTATTCACTTTCTTCGTTTCCCTATAAAAAAATCCTGCAAAATATATTGTATTTTAAAAATCTTTTAAATCAGAGAATACCCCCATTAATAATTTTTTACATTCTCTTTCTGACGGAAGAAATTTTACCACTTTTCAATATACCTAAATATAAATTTATCTTGCCACGGTTTCATTCGATTATTCCGGCGTTTTTATATTTGTGATTCAATTAGATTATTTGTTTATTTTGTTTATATTGTTAGGTGATTGTTTAATGTTTTAGTCTAGACTAATGTTTAATGTTTTAGTATGTTAAAAATGAACATTAATTATCATAATACCAAATACTTTTACTTCGCCAGTGAGTAGTGAAATTAATAAAACTCCTTTGCTTCGACCGGACTGGCTAATATTTATTTAACAAGCACAACGCGTTTCGACCGAGATTCCGGTCCTTCTCAAGTGCGTACAATAAATTAAAACGCTTGCAAAACACTTTATTATACACAATGTGGCAGCAATGAGTCTACGAACTAAAATACAGAAAAGTAAAATAATTACCTTTCGGTTACCTCTGCCTTTGTTTCTCACTCAGTCGTCCGTCGTCACCTATTGTAAACGCACCACCGAATTTCACATTTGTCAATATGACTCGCATATCTTTTATCGCCTTTGACACACAAAACATGTAAGCGTTGTTAATTTATTCCTGAGTTTACTCTTTGTACGTCGTTTTAGTTTGTTAATTTATTAATTATTTTACTTTTCTGTATTTTAGTTCGTAGACTCATTGATGCCACATTGTGTATAATGAAGTGTTTCGCAAGCGTTTTAATTTATTGTACGCACTTGAGAAGGACCGGAATCTCGGTCGAAACGCGTTGTGCTTGTTAAATAAATATTAGCCAGTCCGGTCGAAGCAAAAGAGTTTTATTAAATTAATTATCATGTTTCTTGATATTTATCTTCTTCTTTCGTAATAATCCGTTCCGAAAAAGACTAAATATAGTCGAAACATTAACCGTGTGCATTAATTGTATAATAAATTGTTTTTATTTTAATCCAATATCCCTCTTTTAGTACTCGTGATTTGGCAAATTTAATAAGAGTAAAAAGAACACTATAAACTACCTTTTTTTCTTAATAGTTAATATTTTTCTATTATTATGCATTTAAATATTAAATTTAAATATTATGCCAAAGTTAATATGACTTGATATATTAATAATGATGTTTTTAATATGACTTTTTTCTAGATGAAAAAGGATATTGGCTGGAACGGGAATTTCTATACATTACATTTACGAATTTTAGCCCAGTTTTTATGTTTATAAATATTTATTTAATTAATTAATTTTATGTTTAATTTTAACGGTACGGAAACTACGGAAGTACATGATCATACGCGATTTTATGTTTAATAAAATTTATTTATTTATTTATTTGCATTTTTTTTGTAAATATAATTGCAATATTTATAAATATAACAATTATAACTCGTAAATATAAACATAAATGTAAAGCAGATCGTATGTCTGTCCCTCTCTCCCCGTTCGAAGCTTGCCGAATGCCGAGCGTACACGGACAGAGGAGCGGCTTGCGCGACCAGCATATCCCCTCCATCTGAGTAGTTCGGACACGAACCATAGCACGGACACGAACCCATGTATCGTTACCGAGCGTAACGCCGTAGTTGACGTCTACTTTGTCAGAGGGCAGATTAGGACAGGCGTCCCCCGAAACGGGGATGGCCGCTCTCAGGTTTTTCTCTGATACTGCAATAAACTTATTGTCTAATTCGTCCAGCCTGGCAGCAAATTTCCTGTCCGATTCCTCGATTTTAGTCAAAATTAACTGAAGCAGCACTTCGGTAGACTGCGATTGTGCACCAGGAGATGGGACGTTCACCGCACCCAGCGGACGAGAACCCCGGTGATTCACAGATCGAGAACCCTGCGTTTCAATGGGTGAGAGAGGCATTGTTGACAGCTGAGCACAGGTGTCCAGGCACGGAGATAGCAAGGCGCAATGGAAAGACCAGAGAAGTAGAAACCAGGAGCATGCGCAGTAAAGCAGATCCTCGCCAGACCCGAGTTCAGCCAGTTTGAGGTTAGAAATAGAGTGAATTTTTTCACGGAAATATCGGGCTATCAGGTTGCACGAAAAGAAAGTCTTAATGTCAGTCTTAACAAGCAACAAAAAAACTCGCTCCAGTTTAGAACAAAACAGCCAGAAGGCAACTTACAGCAGAAATAAAGTTCAATGAAATCAGGAGCAAGAACACAGCGTGACACAACCAATACTTACAGAGAGAAAGAGAGAGGAGAGAGAGAGAGAGAGAGAGAGAGAGAGAGATTGATTGATTGATTGATTGATTCGTATATTTATGCCCAAGCAATGCTAAAGGGCAAAGATAACATAACATAATTTTAGCGCAAGAAATAAACTAAATTACAATTGACTAGTATACACGCAACTTAGAACTAAACGCAACTTAATACTAAGAAAAACAAAAGAAGTACCACAGAATAAACTTAATCTAAACGCAGCTAAGAACTAAACGCAACTAACACTAAGAAAAAGCTAATAACTAGAGGAGATAAAGATTAAATGAGAACTTAACAATTGAATTCAGTTGAAGTAAGAGCGAAGGAGACTCTTGAAAGTAGCGAAAGTAGTTGCTGACGTAATATTACTTGGAAGAGAGTGCCAGAAATAGATGCCGGATATTTGAAAGGAACTTCTATACGATTCAGTTCTGAAAGCAGGAATATGGAATGTTTGCATAGAAGAATTAGCCAGTCGATTAGATCTTCTTAGAGATGGATCAAGTGGAGTAAAAAGTTCGCTCAAATATGTTGGGGAGCCCATATACATGATTCGAAACATCTGACAGCCAAGATGATACAATCTTCTGTTCTCCACAGAAAGCCACCCAAGGCGTCGTCTATACTGCGTTACATGGTCGTCCTTCCTCAAATTGAAGATAAATCTGATGCAGCTATTAACAAGTCTCTGTAGTTTCAGACCGTACAAAAATACCTTTTTAAAAAATGGTAAAAAAAGGCGCCAAGTACACGCATAGTAGTGTAGATGTATTATGTTGTTACCCTGTTATGTTGTTACCTCGAAAAAAACAAAGTGGTAGTATTATACCTCCAAATAGCTTTACCCTGTACATACTGTTTATAAAATGCGTAATACTACAAAAAGGCGTGATATCCGTACAAAACTACCTTTTTTAAAAAAAGGTAAAAAAAGGCGCCAAGTACACACATAGTAGTGTATATGTTGTTACCTCGAAAAAAGAGAAAGTGGTAGTATTATACCTCGAAAAAATATAAGTAACAAGTAATAGACATAATCTTTATATCCCGAAAAATCTCAAAAAAATCTAAGCAGTAGTATCTTTATTTCCGAAAACTTATATCCCAAGTGATACACATCACAAAATTACGTTACCTTATCAAAAATGAGTCGTGCTTCAAGTGATGTATTACAATTACAAAAAAGAAATGATATCTCTTTTTAAATTACAGCGCCAATTACAGAGAGAACATACACTGAGATAAAAAATTTGTCAATCCTAAGAAATATTTTGTCCGATACGTTCAACTAAACATTTTAGTTAGTTAACTAAACATTAGTTGAATTAATTAATTCTTGATTAAAAATACGAAATAAATTGTTCAAACAACTAATATCTAGTTGACTAACTAAAATGTTTAATTGAACGTATCGAACTAAATATTTCTTGGGATTATCAATTTTTTTTCTTGGTGTATTTTTCGAGATACAAAGATTACGGTCTACCACTTGTTACTTAGGTTTTTTTGAGGTAAAGAATTACAGAGGTAACAATACAAAATACAAATATTTTATTAAAATATTTAAATCCAACAAGGAAATACAAGGTATTTAAATACAAAGTTTATATATGTATTTTAAAAGATTTAATCGCATCGCAAAGAATTACAGAGGTAACAGTACAAAATTAAAATATTTTATTAAAATACATAAATTTTTCTTGTCAAAAAACTTGGCGCTGCTAGCTAGACCTCAAAATTAGGTCAGCGTGGTGTGTATGTGCGAGCGAGTGATATGGGTGTGAGTAATGTGTGTGTGTGCGTGTGTGTGTGTGTGTGTGTGTGTGTGTGTGTGTGTGTGTGTGTGTGTGTGTGACGGTGAATAATGCGGCTTATGATTAAGTATACAATAAGTTTAGATTTTAAAGCGCCAAGTTTTTTGACAAGAAAAATTTATGTATTTTAATAAAATATTTTAATTTTGTACTGTTACCTCTGTAATTCTTTGCGATGCGATTAAATCTTTTAAAATACATATATAAACTTTGTATTTAAATACCTTGTATTTCCTTGTTGGATTCAAATATTTTAATAAAATATTTGTATTTTGTATTGTTACCTCTGTAATTCTTCACCTCAAAAAAACCTAAGTAACAAGTGGTAGACCGTAATCTTTGTATCTCGAAAAATACACCAAGAAAAAAAAATTGATAATCCCAAAAAATGTTTAGTTTGATACGTTCAACTAAAAATTTTAGTTAGTCAACTAGATATTAGTTGTTTGAACAATTTATTTCGTATTTTTAATCAAGAATTAATTAATTCAACTAATGTTTAGTTAACTAACTAAAATGTTTAGTTGAACGTATCGGACAAAATATTTCTTAGGATTGACAAATTTTTTATCTCAGTGTATGTTCTCTCTGTAATTGGCGCTGTAATTTAAAAAGAGATATCATTTCTTTTTTGTAATTGTAATAGATCACTTGAAGCACGACTCATTTTTGATAAGGTAACGTAATTTTGTGATGTGTATCACTTGAGTTATAATTTTTTGGAATGAAAAATACTACTGCTTAGGTTTTTTCGAGATTTTTCGAGATACAAAGATTACGTCTACCACTTGTTACCGTTTTTTTTTAGGTAAATATACTACTGCTTAGGTTTTTTCAAGATTTTTTGAGATGAAAAACGATTACGTCTACCACTTGTTACTTAGATTTTTTTAGGTATAATATTACCACTGTTTTTTTCGAGGTAACAACATACATATATACACTACTACGCGTGTACTTGGCGCCTTTCTTTACCTTTTTTTTAAAAAAGGTAATTTTGTACAAATATCATGCCTTTTTGTAGTATTACGCATTTTATAAACAGTAAGTACAGGGTGTTATTTCGAGGTATAATACTACCACTGTCTTTTTAATACATATGTACTACTATGCGTGTACTTGGCGCATTTTTTTACCTTTTTTAAAAAAGGTAATTTTGTACTGATATCACGCCTTATTGTATTCAGGCTTGATTTATAAGAATCGATTTGAAAATTCCCTAGCGGCAGAACTAAAACTATGTCATGACATAATAAAAATTCATCCAATTTTTATTATGCCTAGAAATAATTTTAATTTGTCCAATTTTTATTATGTCTAGACATAATTTTAATTCAGCGAATTTTTATTATGTTATGACATAGTTTTAGTTCTGCCGCTAAGGAATTTTCAAGTTGATTCTTATGAATCAAGCTTGAATTCGATGTCTAGGTATCCCAGGTTGCCGATGACGAGGTCCAGATAGTGCGCTTCATAGTTTTCGGTGTCCAGGTGTAATAATACGTTGAATTCGATGTTTACGTGTTCCAGGTTGCCGATAACGAGGTCCACATAGTGCGCTCCGTAGTTTTCGGTGTCTACGTATATTAATACCTTGAATTCGATGTCCACGTGTCCCAGGTTGCCGATGACGGGATCCAGATAGTGCGCTTCATAGTTTTCGGTGTCCAGGTGTAATAATACGTTGAATTCGATGTCTAGGTGTCCCACGTTGCCGATGACGAGGTCCACATAGTGCGCTCCGTAGTTTTCAGTGTCTACGTGTATTAATACCTCGAATTCGATATCTACGTGTCCTACATTCGGATTTAAAGTTTATTAATACACCTAGACACCAAAAACTACAAAGCGCACTATGTGGACCTCGTTATCGGCAACCTGAAACAAGTAAACATCAAATTCGAGGTATTATTACACCTAGACACCAAAAACTACGGAGCGCGTTATCTGGACCTCGTCATCAGCAACCTGAAACACCTAGACATCAATTTCAAGGTATTAATACAAGTAGACACCAAAAACTACGGTGCGCACTATGTGGATCCCTTCATCGGCAACCTGGGACACGTAGACATCGAAGTCAAGGTATTAATACACGTAGACACCAAAAATTATGGAGCTCACTATCTAGACATCGTTATCGGCAACCTGGGACACCTATACATTGCATTCAACGTATTATTACACCTGGATACCGAAAACTACGAAGCGCACTATGTGGACCTCATCATCAGCAACCTGAGACACCTAGACATCAATTTCAAGGTATTAATACAAGTAGACATCAAAAACTACGGTGCGCACTATGTGGATTCCTTCATCGGCAACCTGGGACACGTAGACATCGAATTCAAGGTATTAATACACGTAGACACCGAAAATTATGGAGCTCACTATCTAGACATCGTTATCGGCAACCTGGGACACCTATACATTGCATTCAACGTATTATTACACCTGGATACCGAAAACTACGAAGCGCACTATGTGGACCTCGTCATCGGCAACCTGGGACACCTAGAAATCGAATTTAAAATATTAATACACGTAGACACCGAAAACTACGGAGCTCACTATCTAGACATCGTCATCGGCAACCTAGACATCGCATTCAACGTATTATTACACCTGGACACCGAAAACTACGAAGCGCACTATGTGGACTTCGTCATCGGCAACCTGGGACACCTAGAAATCGAATTCAATGTATTAATACACGTAGACACCGAAAACTACGGAGCTCACTATCTAGACATCGTCATCGGCAACCTGGAACACCTAGACATCGCATTCAAAGTATTATTACACCTGAACACCGAAAACTACGGAGCTCACTATCTAGACATCGTCATCGGCAACCTAGGACACCTAGACATCGCATTCAACGTACGATTACACCTGGACACCGAAAACTATGAAGCGCATTATCTAGATTCCGTCGTCGGCAACCTGGGACATGTGGACATCGAATTCAAGGTATTAATACATCTAGACACCCAAAACTACGAAGCGCACTATGTGGACCTCGTCATCGGCAACTTGGGACACCTAGACATCGAATTCAACGTACGATTACACCTGGACACCGAAAACTATGAAGCGCACTATCTGTATCTCGTCATCGGCAACCTGGGATACTTAAACATCGAATTCAAGCTTGATTCATAAGAATCGACTTAAAAATTTCCTAACGACACTTTCTGCCAAGCGTAGAGAACTTTCTTTTCCGGCAGCGGTGGTAATACGATGTAAAGATACGAAATCTCTCTAGATATACATGAAGCAATTGACTCAATATATATAATTACCTAATTTATCTAAATAGAAATCTTCCTCTTGACCGATAAGTCTATCGACCTATAATTTATCAACTAGATCGTTCAAAATACGCGCGCGATATCGAAACTGGCGAGCCCGAAAGCGCCGCCAGTGGCGAAAAAGTGAAAGGGACATTTCTGATTATGACGTCATCATATAAAACGTCGGCGTTAGGAGGAGGAGTATCTTAATAAAGAACTTTCACATTCGGACTTTGCGTCGCAATATCTCTGCTCGTAGGGCACGTAGCGGAAAATTATATAGGAGATACCCCCCTTATTTTGACCACAACTATCGATCAAGCCTACTTAGAACTTGATCCGTTCACTCGTTATCGAGATCTCAACATCTCGGGTACTCGCAACCCGTCGCGTCGCGTAAAAGAGTCACGGTGCGGTCTCGCTCCGCGTGTACTTGGCGCGAGACACTATCGTGTCTCTTGATTAATACCTCAAATTCAATATCTACGTGTCCTACATTCGGATTTAAAGTTATTAATACCCCTAGTCACCAAAAACTACGAAACGCACTATGTGGACCTCGTCATCGGCAACCTGGAACACGTAGACATCGAATTCGAGGTATTATTACACCTAGACACCAAGAACTACGGAGCGCGTTATCTCGACCTCGTCATCAGCAACTTGGGACACCTAGACATCAATTTCAAGGTATTAATAAACGTAGACACCGAAAACTACGGAGCGCACTATGTGGATTCCGTCACCGGCAACCTGGGACACGTGGACATCGAATTCAAGGTATTAATACACGTAGACACCGAAAACTACGGAGCTCACTATCTAGACATTGTCATCGGCATCCTGGGACACCTAGATATCGCATTCAACGTATTATTACACTTGGACACCGAAAACTACAGAGCTCACTATCTAGACATCGTCATCAGCAACCTGGGACACCTAGACATCGCATTCAACGTACGATTACACCTGGACACCGAAAACTATGAAGCGCACTATCTGGATCCCGTCATCGGCAACCTGGGACATGTGGACATCGAATTCAAGGTATTAATACACGTAGACACCGAAAACTACGGAGCGCACTATGTGGACCTCGTCATCGGCAACCTGGGACACCTAGACATCGAATTCAACGTACAATTACACCTGGACACCGAAAACTATGAAGCGCACTATCTAAATCTTGTCATCGGCATTTTGGGACACGTGGACATCGAATTCAAGGTATTAATACACGTAGACACCGAAAACTACGGAGCGCACTATGTGGACCTCGTCATCGGCAACCTAGAACACGTAGACATCGAATTCAACGTGTTATTACACCTGGACACCGAAAACTATGAAGCGCACTATCTGTATCTCGTCATCGGCAACCTGGGATACCTAAACATCGAATTCAAGCTGGATTCATAAGAATCAATATATATTATATATATACTTAATTTAACTAAATAGAAATTTTCCTTCTGACCGATAAGTCTATCGACCTTTAATAAATTACCTACTAGATTGTTCGAAATACGCGCGCGATATCGAAACTGGCGATACCTGCGCCGCCAGTGTCGAAAAAGTGAAAGGGACATTTTCTCTGATCACGTGATATGGCATGAGAGACGGTCGACGTAGAAAAAGTAGTATCTTAAAAATAATTTTTCACATTTTGGATTTGCGTCGCAATATCTCCGCTCGTAGGGCACGTAGCGGAATATTATAAGAGAAACCCCCCCCTATTAGGACCCCAAGCTATCGATCAAGCCTACTTAGAACTTGATCCGTTCACTCGTTATCGAGATCTCAACATCTCGGGTACTCGCAACCTGTCGCGTCGCGTAAAAGTCACGGTGCGGTCTCGCTTCGCGTGTACTTGGCGCGAGACACGACCGTGTCTCTTGATTAAGTTCCTTACTCAAGCCATGATAAACAAGGCAGCAGTAATCTAAGTGAGGTAGTATCAAAGTCGTTACTAGCTTGATTCTAAGTTCTGTGGAAAGAGAGTTCTTGTTGAATTTCAGCTTGTGCAACGAATGGTGAACCTTTTGCGAGACATGCAAGACATGCTTGTTCCACGAAAGGTTAGGTTAGACTGAAGAAGGACTCCAAGGTTCCTCACTTCACTTACATATGGTAAAGGCGTATCATTGACAACAATAGGTGGTAGAAGATTCAGATCAATTTTACTGATATTAGTCCCGCTACCAAATATTATTACCTTCGATTTAGCCGGGTTCAATTTCAAACCATTTACATTTGCATAGTCGAAAATAGCATTCGCATCTTTGGAGATCAGGTTGAGGTTGTGGAGAAGGTCAGAAGGTCAGAAAGAGTACAAGAACGATAGATCTGGACATCATCCGCAAATATCATATGTTCTGAATAAATCAGGACGTTACCAATATCATTAATATAAAGACTAAACAGAGGTGGACTAAGTACAGAGCCCTGAGGAACACCACACAACGTGAATAACCAAGAGGAAAAATTACCTTCACCATCCACCACAGCCTGAGAACGACCAGTAAGGTATGAGAAAAGCCAAATAAGAACGGAGTCAGAAAAACCCAACTCTTTGAGTTTAATCAGGAGTCTAAGATGCGGAACCGTGTCGAACGCCTTACTGAAATCGAAAAGAATCATGATTATTATATGTCCAACATCAATTGCTTTCCTGATGTCGTCGCAGACTCGCAGAAGCGCAGACTGGGTATTATGACACGGACGATACGCAGACTGTCTGGGACTGATAAGTTCATATTTGGTCAGGTATTCAGTAATCTGCAAGGCAACGATCCGCTCAAGCACCTTAGATAGCTCAGGTAAATTGGCTATCGGTCTCGTGTCAGACGGGGATGACGGAATGCGAATCTTCGAGAGTGGTCGAATAAGTGCACGCTTCCACTGAGACGGAAAGAAAGAATGTTCTAAAGAGCGATTAAAAAGAGCTGTTAAACACACCGAGATCACGGGCCAAGCCATACGCAAAATGTACAAGGGAATACCATCAGAACCCGACGCATAGGAATGAAGTGGACTTGCAGACATCAACTCAAAGATCGTACGAGGCGTGATAGTAGAAAAGACGAACTCTGGACGCTGAGATGGGCAAGCAACCCGAGCCAAAGCGAAAATAAAGTCATCATATAAACAGGGCGAATGAGCATCAGAAAAAGAGACATAATATGAATTTAATTGATTGGGTGTGAAGTAATGAAGAGGAGAAACAAAAGATGACTTTGCAAGACCCAAACGTGCAAGCTCTCTCTATAATTTAGCCGGGTCGGTGATGTTTTTGAGAGAACTGAGTTGAAAATCACTTTTGGCACGCCTAATATCAACATTAAGTTGGTTGCGGAAGAGAGAGAGAGAGAGAGAGACTATTTGTGTGTCTTATTATTACACATGGCCTCCGGGGCGAAGCCCGGGTAACCAGCTAGTAAAAAATATAATATATAGTTAGGGCGGCGGTGTGGTCTAGTGATAGAGCGCCAGACTCGTAATCTGAGGAACCAGGTTCGAGTCCACTAGAGCCATGAATCATGGAAAAGTTTTTTTCCGAAAAAACCGCGTCCCTCCGTGCAAGATAGGCTCTTGTGCGGAGAAAACTGGGCTCCATCTTTCGGAAAGAGACGTTAAGCCGTTGGTCCAAAGGGTTAAAGTGAGAGGAGAAGGGTAATATTGGTGGTAGATTGCGAACCCTGCGGGGATATGCAATAAATTACAAATTTACGAAATTTATAATATATAGTTAAATAAATGCATGTTAAAAAAACTATGACAACAATAATGTAGTATTAAGTTCAACTATAATTCACATTGTTAAAATAACTATAAAAATGTAGCCGGCACCAAAAATAACTAAAAAAATTATAAAAATTATACTGTGGTAACTACAACTTTTTTTCTCTCACAATTAATGTATGCACTTCAGATACATCGTGAAAATATAATAAAGTTCTTCTAAAAACCAGCTTTTGAAAAAATCAAATTAATGTAAATGATATAAAAAATCTATAATACATTTTTTTACATTTAATAATTAATTTATTAATATTATGTATATAATATATATATTATATATTATATATATAATATTATTATATATATATATATATATATTATACATATATATTACTAGCATGCCCCGTCGGGCTTTGCCCCGAAGAACATGTGTATTAAGACACGCAAATAGTCTCTCTCTCTCTCATTTTTTTTATTAAGAAATTCGTGAAAACACGTTTTACTTCTCTCCCCTTCTCTCTCCCTCTCTCTCTCCCTCTCTGTCTCTCTCTCTCCCTCTCTCTCCCTCTCTCTCTCTCCCTTTCTGTCTCTCTCTCTCCCTCTCTGTCCCTCTCTTTCCCTCTTTCTCCCTTCCTCTCCCTCCCTCTCCCTTCCCCTCCCTCTCCCTCTCTTTCTCTCTCAGATTGGTAACGAAAAACTATACAGTTTATAGCACTCCCCAGGAAATTCTACCTCTGTTTTATATACAATTCTTTAAAATTCGATCAATTATTTTCCGAAAAATTCGTCAAACTTCTGATACCTGCTTCCAAAAAAATCAGTAATAAAAAATTATATACTTTATAACATTCCCCGGGAAATTCAACCCCTACTTTATGTACAATTTTTTGAGATTCGGTCATTCCGAACCGGTTTCTAAAAAGATCGGTAACAAAAAATAGTACATTTTATAGCACTCCCCGAGAAATTCTACTCCTTCTTCATGTATAATTTTTTGAGATTCAATCAATTATTTCCCGAAAAATTTAAAAAATTAAAAAAACCGGTTTCCAAAAAGATCGACAACGAAAACTATACACATCATGGCGCTCTCCGTAAAATTCTACCCCTACTTCTTTAAAATTCGGTCAATAAATTCTCGAAAAATTGAAAAAATTTTCGTACCGGTTTCCAAAAAAATCGGTAACAAAAAATCATACATTTTATAGCACTCCCCTGAAAATTCTACCCCTGTTTGATCTATAATTCTTTAAAATTCGGTGAATTTATTCCCAAAAAATTAGAAGAATTAGAAAAACCGGTTCCCAGGCAATCGGTAACAAAAAACTATACACATAGCGGCACTCCCCGGAAAATTCTACCCCTATTTCATATACTTTTGGTAAAAATTCGGTTCAGAAATTTAAGCTGAGCGATATTAAAGAATCCGTGAAAACACATTTTACTTCTTTTCACCCCGTTAGGGCTCGAATTTCTAAAAATCCCTTCTTAGTGGAACTCCCCGGAAAATTCTACCCCTATTTCATATACTTTTGGTAAAAATTCGGTTCAGGGATTTGGGCTGGGCGTTGACGAGTGAGTGAGTGAGTGAGTGAGTGAGTCAGTCAGTCAGGACATTTGTATTTATATATATAGATATATATATATATATATATATATATATATATATATATATATATATGTATATGGGACGTTTTATGTCAACCGGGACAGGGGCGTCTCCAAAATTCTATTGAACCGAGAGAGAGAGAAAGAGAGAGAGAGAGAGAGAGAGAGAGAGAGAGAGAGAGAGAGAGAGAGAGAGAGAGAGAAATTAAAATGGTTAAGGGCTTAAAATCTTTGTTTTTGTGTGCTTTATCAAGTACAGTGTTGAGTGTGGTACTTTTTATAATTCAATATGGCGGTCAAAATATGGCTCTTCATATGAGTTAAAAACACAAATCATATGATTAAATTGTTGTTTCTAATGGAAAAAAGAAGATACATAGCTTGTGAGTAGATAACACTAAGATTTGGATATCTCTAAAAATAAAAAAAAATGGCGGATCTAATATGGCAGACCAAATTCGTAAAAAGTTTTTTGATTAAGTTGAAATTTGTTACTTGGGGGTTTTCGGGGTCGCTGATCACGAATATGACCTTAGATTTTCAAAATTCAAAATTCAAGATTCAATATGGCGGACAAAAAAACAAAACTTTTGCCAAAATTTATGAAACTCAATATTTGGAGGTTTTTGGGGGCGCTGATTACAAATCCGTGTATGATTTTTTAAAATTTAAAATGGAGAATCAAATACGGTAGATAAAAAACAAAATTGTTGACGAAATATTTGAAACTTAGTATTTGGAAAGCTCTCTGCGTTAACCCTTTGCGGCACAGCGGGATAGAATCTATCCCACCTAGATTACCACCATTTATTCCGTTTTTAAGCCAGTTTTTAATCGATTTTTTCGGTTTTTTTTTGTAATTTTAATATCGTAACATGTCAGAGAATATAAAATTACACGCAATTGGTAAATATACAGGGATTCGTAATCAGCGCCCCTAAAAACCTTCAAATATTGATTTTTATAATTGCCCGAAAAAATCGATTAAAAACTGGCTTAAAAACGGAACAAATGGTGGTAATCTAGGTGGGATAGATTCTATCCCGCTGTGCCGCAAAGGGTTAACGCAAAGAGCTTTCCAAATATTAAGTTTCACATATTTCGTCAACAATTTTGTTTTTTATTTACCGTATTTAATCCGCCATTTTGAATTTTAAGAAATTATACACGGATTCGTAATCAGCGCCCCCAAAAACCTCCAAATATTGAGTTTCATAAATTTTGGCAAAAGTTTTGTTTTTTTGTCCGCCATATTAGATTCGCCATTTTAAATTTTGAAAATCTGAGGTCATATTCGTGATCAGCGACCCTGAAAACCCCCGAGTGACAAATTTCAGCTTGATCAAGAAACTTTTTACGAATTTGGTCCGCCATATTGGATCCGCCATTTTAAATTTTGAAAATCTGAGGTCATATTCGTGATCAGCGACCCCGAAAACCACCGAGTGACAAATTTCAGCTTGATCAAGAAACTTTTTACGAATTCGGTTCGCTATACTGCATCCGCCATTTTTTTTATTTTTAGAGACATCCAAATCTTAGTGCTATCTACTCACAAGCTATGTATCCTCTTTTTTCCATTAGAAACAACAATTTAATCATATGATTTGTGTTTTTAACTCATATAAAGCGCCATATTTTGACCGCCATATTGAATTTTAAAAAGTACCACACTGTACTTGATAAAGCACACAAAAACAAAGATTTTAAGCCCTTAATCATTTTAATCGGTTCAATAGAATTTTGGAGACGACCCTGTCCTGGTTGACATGGAACGTCCCATATATATATATATATATATATATATATATGATATATCGATTAAAAGAGACGTATTTAGAAATTAATCTTACAAAGAGAAGTCATTTCGAAGAATCTGTCGCTAGAAAGAAGAACACACGTGTTCTAAATTCAGAAGAACAAAAGAACTCCCACACTTAGATAATAACAAGACTTCGTACTACTTCTTGTGCAACCTGCGCGGCATAATTATGCGAATATTAAACTTCTTTAACTTTACGAAGTTTCGCGTACTTGTAATCACGAGAAAATCAGTTTCTTACTCATTGCAACGTTTAGTTTCGCTTGTTGGAAAATATACCGAAGATATAATTATAGAAATTTAAGCCTAATGGAAAGCCTTGACAACAGCAGCTCCAACATACATGCTTTTATGCAAATGCTGATTACGTACAATTCAGGGCACTCAACAGAAATACCAAGCCACGTGTCGTACATCGAGGTAGTATTATGGAATCTTCAAGAAAGTCGACAACTCTTTGAAACGGGAACGCTGAACATTTGCCAACGGCATTGAATGTGTTCAGCAGTTCGAGGTTACGGGGTTACAAGGCTTTTATGATGCTCGCATGCGCTGAATTTGCAAGCAATCCTAATTATTACAAAATTTTTTACGGTCTTTGCAGATTTTTTATGTAATTTTTATCGCCCGAATTATATGAAGGAGGAACTGATGAATTTACAATTGATTTACACATGATTTAAACAACGAATTAAATTTAGGAATTTGACATCAAGACGTACATATATTTTTAAGGAAATATTTATACATATATTCTTGGACTGTTTATTAAGAACAGTTTTCGTTATATCTCTTTTATAAAAATAATTATTTTACATAAAATGATATCCGTTTCAAAAGATAATATCGATTCGCAGAACTATTTTTATAAATTATATTATTGAAATATGGAACGTAACTTTCAATTAATCAGCGTTTCAACTCGATTCAGTTTTAAAACAAAACTAAACGACCAGCTAGCGGATCGAATTATAACTTCCAGACTGATCTCGTGCAATATATACGTAAGTGTTGACGCTTTTGTGGATGGTTTTACTGATGACTGTCATCCATCACCAGGACAAATGCAAAGCGAACCACTTTCTAGGAGAGCGACACGACAAAGCCGTTAGCAAAACGCATTCATAAAGCAAGCGAATAAAAACCTTTCTATAGTTTCCCCTAATCATTGTTCCGATTGCTAATCTTCGTTTCGGACCAACAGTACTTTGTTCGGTTTTAAAAGCTGTCGAAGAAAAACGAACTGTGTGTTTTCTCGCAATCTTTTAATTTATTTAACCTAAATAGACGTGAATGTGCTTTCAAGGAATCCTTCAAAGAACAATGCTTTCACATCAAATACATTTGAACTGAATAAAATAAGGGGAAACGTGATTATAAGCTATCAAATGACAACTTATTTATTACTCTACGATTATTATTTTCGAAAATATAACAAAAAACTGCACAACCTGTTTAAAAAAAATCGGTATCGAAAAAGTAACCTCACCACCGTCATTTCCGGAAAATTCCACCCCTATTTCATACATAATTCTTTAAAATTCAGTCTATTAACGAATGAATAGTTCACGGTCAGACAGACAGACAGACATACAGACAGACGTCAGGTTCTTATAATAATTCCATTTCAAGAAAATCGGTTGTAAATAAAGAGTTCGGTCTTGTTTTATCATAAATGGGATTTCTTAAGCTTTAAAATGAGATGTCATTTATTAGTCTACGATTATTAATTTCGAAGATATAAACGTTCAAAGTGTGACATGTTTTCGTTGCATCTACGAGAAATTTAGCTAAACTTTCTAACGCTACTATAAAAAAAAAATTCGTAAAATTCGTAATTTATTGCATATTCCCGCAGGGTTCGCAATCCACTACCAATATTACCCTTCTCCTCTCACTTTAACCCTTTGGACCAACGGCTTAACGTCTCTTTCCGAAAGACAGAGCCCAGTTTTCTCCGCACAAAAGCCTATCTTGCACGGAGGGACGCAGCTATTGGAAAAACATTCCATGCTTCATAGCTCTAGTGGACTCGTACCTGGTTCCTCAGATTACGAGTCTGGCGCTCTACCACTAGGCCACACTGCCGCCCTGTAACGCTACTATATCTAAACGGAAAGAAATAGAGAGTTTGGGCTGGATTTATCATAAATGGGACTTCTTAAGCTTTAAAATGAGATGTCAATGATTACTCTACGATTATTAGTTTCGAAGATACAAACGTTCAAAGTGTGACATATTTTCGTTGCATTCGAAAATAGCACAAGAAATTTAGCTAAACTTTCTAACGCTACTGCATCGAAGAGGTAAGAAGTGGAAGGTTCCGACTTGTCTTATCATAAATGGGACTTCTTAAGCTTTAAAATGAGATGTTATTGATTATTCTACGATTATTAGTTTCGAAGATACAAACGTTCAAAGTGTGACATATTTTCGTTGCATTGTTGCAGGCTGTGCCTGGATTTACCCCCCTTATATACCCCCCTTATACCCCCTTCCTTATACCCCTCTTATACCCCTCCTTACTGTCGACAAAGACGTAGTTCTACGTCAAAATTAAAATCTCAAAAATGCCGGGGCTAAACCGTCGCACTGCATTTTCAATACATATACGTACATCTAATTCTGAGAAATGATAGGATACATTTTAATAATCGTTTTTTAAGAGAAAAATATAAAAATTTATTTAAAATTGTTATGCGAAACATTATTAAAGAATATAATTGTTTTACTTATTCCATAAAACAATTAAGGCACGTGAATACAGATCCTGACGAGCGCACGACGACGACGACGACGACGATCACCACCACCGACACCACCACCACACTACACTGACTGACTGACACTGACACAACGGCCAACAACGACGATCTACTGCGGCCGGGACGATCTACTACACGCGCGGCATGTCAACTCTCGCGCGGAAATCGCAGGATCTCAGATAGGCCAGTCAAATTAGACATTCTGGTATGCAAATGATGCGAACTTTTTTATTCCTTTTTAAGCGTGTTGGGGGTGTTTAGAAAAGCTTATTTTTGAGTTGTCGTATCATGAGACCCAGAGCTTTTTGAGGGGGGGGAGGGGAAACCAAAATTTTCGCGGCTTTTTGCATTTATCTCGTTTCGATTAATAGATAGCACTTTTTCGCTCCTGAGAAAGTTGTAGGGCTTGAAAAAACGAAGAAAATGAGCGGTGACAATATATTTTATTTTTACATATAATACCTACCAATGACGACATATTGCTCTTTATTTGCAAAAATATGTTGCAAAGCGATCGATCCACTGCCAAGCACTTATTCGCAAACTTTCGACAGGATAGGTTACAAATTTTTCCGTTTCTTTTCCGTTCCGTAACAGCTCCGTGCCATGGGGAACCCACTCACTATAACACGGAACGGAATTGAAACGGAACTACTCTGATTGATTAACCCCCACCATGTCTCTTTTCCGTTACTGTTCAGTTCCGCTATTCCTTCTCCATCGGGATGCACCCTTATTCTTTATAATCACGTACCTCGAGATTTGGAGAGCAAATATTATTGCAGATATTACAAAATTTCCTCGCGCAGAAAATTTCACTTTCACCTTCCGAAAACACGTTTACCCTCGTAAAAATCATAACACAGCAGGTAACCTGCCAAAACTCCGTTGGTCACATGGGTACCATAAGCAGCGTTTACAATGTTAATAGCGAGTTCGCACAATATACAGGTTCCGAGATATTTGATTCGTATTTACCCCGTAGACGTTTTAGCCCTGGTCTCCCCTACTAATAGGAAGTAAAGATTATTGAGTTAAATGAAAGTTGACGTAAAGAATACTAGCAAAAGTTAAATGCTGAATTATTTATTATTTATTATCTAGTTTAACAAACTCGTATCTCTAACATAAGTACTCAAGAATAGTGTACGGTGATTTGAACTCGCTAAAATGTATAATTCAACAGCATCCATATTCATCAGTCATTATATATAATCATGAAACTTACAAACTAACGGAAAAAGATTCGTATCCTAAATGCTAATAATTTTTTTAATAATACTGAAAATATATAAATAAAAATATATATAATATCTAAATAATAACATAATTAATGATATACAAGAGCTTTTGTCGCGCATATCGATTTTCAATAATGAATAGATATTGTAACAAATACGTTTTACGTTCATTCAAAAACAAATTATGTGTACACGTAATAAAAATTGTATAAATTAAAATTATGTGTATACACATAATAAAAATGCGGAATTATTTTTATGTCAGACATAATTTTAATTCATCCAAATTTTATTCTAGACATAATTTTAATTTGTCCAGTTTTTATTATGTTTAGACATAATTTTAATTCAACGAATTTTTATTATGTCATGACATAATTTTAGTTCTGCCGCTAGGAAATTTTTAAGTCGATTCTTATGAATCAAGCTTGAATTCGATGTCTAGGTATCCCAGGTTGCCGATAACGGGTTACAAATAATGCGCTCCATAGTTTTCGGTGTCCAGGTGTAATAATACGTTGAATTCGATGTCTAGGTGTCCCACGTTGCCGATGACGAGATCCACATAGTGCGCTCCGTAGTTTTCGGTGTCTACGTGTATTAATACCTCAAATTTGATATCTACGTATCCTACATTCGGATTTAAAGTTATTAATACACCTAGTCACCAAAAACTACGAAGCGCATTATGTGGATCCCGTCATCGGCAACCTGGGACACGTGGACATCGAATTCAAGGTATTAATACACATAGACACCGAAAACTACGGAGCGCACTATGTGGACCTCGTCATCGGCAACTTGGGACACCTAGACATCGAATTCAACGTACGATTACACCTGGACACCGAAAACTATAAAGCGCATTATCTGGACATTGTCATCGGCAACCTGGGACACCTAGACATTGCATTCAACGTACGATTACACCTGGACATCGAAAACTATGAAGCGCACTATCTGGATCCCGTCGTCGGCAACCTGGAACACGTGGACATCGAATTCAAGGTATTAATACACGTAGACACCGAAAACTACGGAGCGCACTATGTGGACCTCGTCATCGGCAACTTGGGACACCTAGACATCGAATTCAACGTACGATTACACCTGGACACCGAAAACTATGAAGCGCACTATCTGGATCCCGTCATCGGCAACCTGGGACACCTAGACATCGCATTCAACGTATTATTACACCTGGACACCGAAAACTATGAAGCGCACTATCTGGATCCCGTCATCGGCAACCTGGGACACCTAGACATCGCATTCAACGTATTATTACACTTGGACACCGAAAACTACGGAGCTCACTATCTAGACATCGTCATCGGCAACCTGGGACACGTGGACATCGAATTTAAGGTATTAATACACGTGAACACCGAAAACTACGGAGCGCACTATGTGGATCTCGTCATCGGCAACCTGGAACACGTAGACATCGAATTCAACGTATTATTACACATGGACACCGAAAACTACGAAGCGCACTATGTGGACCTCGTCATCGGCAACCTGGGACACCTAGAAATCGAATTCAAGGTATTAATACACGTAGACACCGAAAACTACGGAGCGCACTATGTGGACCTCGTCATCGGCAACTTGGGACACCTAGACATCGAATTCAACGTACGATTACACCTGGACACCGAAAACTATGAAGCGCACTATCTGGATCCCGTCATCGGCAACCTGGGACACCTAGACATCGCATTCAACGTATTATTACACCTGGACACCGAAAACTACGGAGCTCACTATCTAGACATCGTCATCGGCAACCTGGGACACGTGGACATCGAATTTAAGGTATTAATACACGTGAACACCGAAAACTACGGAGCGCACTATTTAAACATCGTCATCGACAACCTGGGACACGTGGACATCGAATTCAACGTATTATTACACATGGACACCGAAAACTACGAAGCGCACTATGTGGACCTCGTCATCGGCAACCTGGGACACCTAGAAATCGAATTCAAGGTATTAATACACGTAGACATCAAAAACTACGGAGCTCACTATCTAGACATCGTCATCGGCAACCTGGGACACCTAGACGTCGCATTCAACGTACGATTACACCTGGACACCGAAAACTATGAAGCGCACTATCTGGATCCCGTCATCGGCAACCTGGAACACGTGGACATCGAATTCAAGGTATTAATACACGTAGACACCGAAAACTACGGAGCGCACTATGTGGACCTCGTCATCGGCAACCTGGAACACGTAGACATCGAATTCAACGTATTATTACACCTGGACACCGAAAACTATGAAGCGCACTATCTGTATCTCGTCATCGGCAACCTGGGATACCTAAACATCGAATTCAAACTTGATTCATAAGAATCAATATGTATTATATATATACTTAATTTAACTAAATAGAAATCTTTCTTCTGACCGATAAGTTTATCGACCTTTAATAATTTACCTACTAGATCGTTCGAAATACGCGCGCGATATCGAAACTGGCGATACCTGCGCCGCCAGTGTCGAAAAAGTGAAAGGGACATTTTCTCTGATCACGTGATATATGAGAGACGGTCGACGTGGAAGAAGAGGAAGAAGAAGAAGTAGTATCTTAAAAATAATATTCCCATTTGGACTTTGCGTCGCAATATCTCCGCTCGTAGGGCACGTAGCGGAATATTATGAGAGCCTATCGATCAAGCCTACTTAGAACTTGATCCGTTCACTCGTTAATCGAGATCTCAACATCTCGGGTACTCGCAACCCGTCGCGTCGCGTAAAAGAGTCACGGTGCGGTCTCGCTCCGCGTGTACTTGGCGCGAGACACTACCGTGTCTCTTGATACACTACTATTGGGTTCTGCACACAGGACGCGGAAACGCTTGCCGCGCGGCAAGAAGCGACGCGGTAGCCAATCAACGTGTTGTTTTTCCGTAAGAACCAAATGTTTATTGGCTACCGCGTCGCTTTTTGCCGCGCGGAAAGCGTTGCCGCGTTCTGTGTGCAGAAGCCATATGCGTGTACTTGGCGCCTTTTTTTACTTTATTTTTAAAAAGGTAATTTTGTACGGATTATCTATTACCATATTATTTCCATATATCTTTCAAATAATCTTTATATTCTATTATTATTATTACCATATTATTTTCATATATATTTTTTAAATAATATATTGAATATGAAAAAATTGAAGTTTTAAAGACTGACTTTATAAATAGCAATTATGCTGTATAATTGGTAATAATTGAAAGTGTTTATCAATATTACAGTTTTAACAAGAAAATACACGTGCATAATACTGAATGTATGACGTACATCGCAATTTAAAGAAATATCCATAATCTCTAATTTAATCCTTTCATGCCACGCTTTTTTAGCAAGCTAATTGATTGCATTTATCTTTTGTATATACTTTTACAAGCATACTTAGAAATAAAACTATTAAATATACTCGTTAATGTGTACTCTTTGTTATGAAATCTATGTAAGGTAAAGAAATTAATGATGTTTTTATAAAACATTATTAAGCTTCTTCTCTCCATGTCAACTCAATCTTCTCATAACATTGACATAATCAACAATTGCCGAGTGATCCTGGCGAGTAATCACCTTTTTTTTGTTGGCGTTACAAAACCCCCTCGGTCGTTGCCTCAAACTCTCGTCACTTGACACTCTTGACAGTCTTACATCAACGGTTCGTGTTCTCGGCTATCTCGATATTTCACCGAGGCGACATGTGCATAAGATATCATAATTTTCCGATGAGAGAATATATTCTCGACACGAATGCGTCATAGATTTGGTTGCTATATCCAGTCTGGTTGTGCAAAATCCCTTGCGAAAGAGTTTTTCTATACGCGAGCACCTCATTAATGTGTCCTCGCTATGCTCACCTACGCAATTTTCTTCTCTGAAACGCGTCTCCTTTCAAAAGCAGCCATTTTCCTTTTTATCTTGCGCTTCACACTTGCAGCTTCGACGCAATCAATATTTTGTGATCAAAGGGTATATTTACAAAGCATTTTACTTTACGTCACGCAATTTACGCGATTTAGAACCAAAATTAAAGTAAAAACTAAAAATTAGTTAATTAATTTAAAAAATATATACATTTTGAATTATAATTTTATATATCTATAATATTAAGGTATTCCTTTCACGGAGGAGCGTATTTTGTAGGCGCTTAAGGGTCGACAGGAGCAGAGAGAAGAATGAGAGTGGTCACGGCCGCGTTTTAGGTGGTCCCCGTCCACGAGCGCCTCTATGTGCACAAAACGTGCACATTGAACTACGTAGCCATGTCCACGAAAATTTCTGATGGGTAACGCGTTATGTGCACGCTCTATAGGTTCTGTTCCGTGCTATGTGCACGATCTTTTGGTTCTGTTCCGTGCTATGTCCAAAGCGTTGGTAATGCATGATAATGCGGCCGCGGCGGCACGCGCCGGCTATGCGACGTTGCCACGACCATCCACATCCACGATGCCACGCATTTCGGGTATCGTGTCTCGTGCCTCGCCGACTGCTAAGTCTCGAGTTGGCAAATCGACGATGCGCTACGTCACATTTGTAAATATTTATTTAGTCATATTTACAATTTTTATATTTATAACTTTTAAATATGCATAATATATATATATATATATATATATATATATATATATATACATACATGCATATTAAAAAAATATATATATATTTATTTATTTATAAATGTAAAAATTGTAAATAAAATAAAATAAATATTTATAAACACTAATTCAGGAAGAAAAAGATTTAGGTGTTAGATTTAGGAGTAGAGAGAGCTATGTGCCTAAATAAAATATAGATATTAATTGTTACTTTATTATTTATTGAAGATTATTTTTGATAATAATATATATGTTGATGCCCGATATATATTTTTTTCACCAGCTCCGCCTCTACCTCTTCCTCTACCTCTGTCTCTGCCTTTGCCTCTGCCTCTGTCTCTCTGCTTCTTCCTCGGTCTCTACCTTTCCCTAGTATCACGATAAAACAAGACAATAAAAAGAAAAAGAAAAGGAAATGTGTGTGTGTGTGTGTGTGTGTGTGTGTGTGTGTGTGTGTGTGCGCGCGCGCGCGTGCGTGCGTGCGTGCGCGCGTGCATGCGTGCGTGCGTGTGTGTTAGATCTTAGATTGTTATTATCTATACGAATTTATTATATATGTATATATATATATACATAAAAGGTATATGTTTTACGCTGTTATATATTATTTATCATATATATAGAATATTTAAGAAATATTTAAAAATGTACAGGGTGGGGAAAAATTATTGGTCAAGTTTTTGCCAGTCGATTCTACTCGTCGAGATCGCCAACATTGCATCATAAACATGGTGCCGCAAAATTAACTTTGAAGATAATTTTTAATGTCAAATTTTTTTATTGGCTTATTCGATTCTACTCGTCGAGCTGAACAAAAGTCTCAAAGGGACCATATGCCAGAAATCAATATTTTATAGAGAAATCTTTGTTTCAAGTTTTTAGAAGCCAAAATATTTTGTAAAATTAATTGTCATGGGTGCATGTAAAATCTGCTTAATCTACTCTTAACGCTACCCAGGAACAACGAAGTGGGGGTGGTAGATTTTTGTTCTTTTTGGGGTGACTTGATTATTGTGAGTTTCCTTCGCCTCTCACCTCGGGGTGACTTGATTATAGTGAGTTCCCCTCGCCTCTCACTTTATCGTCGTCGACGCTGCCTACGAACAAACAGAACTGACCCATCAGCCCCAATAGCTCTGAGCAGTTGTGCTTGTCTGCCAGAAACTCGATGGATCGGTCGTAATCCTGCGCCACACTTATGGCCCGCCCGTTCACCTGACCTGAACCCTCTGGACTTTTATTTCTAAGGAGCTCTGAAAGCCATTGTTTATGGGTCAGGCAGGGCTTTAAGGACGGCACAGGATTTACGAGATCGCATTGAAGAGGCGGTTGCTACTTTAGCACGAAATCGAGCTGTGCTCTGTAGAGTGCGAGATAATTTGGTGGAGAGACTCCAAGCTTGCATTGATAACGGTGGTGGTCACATCGAAGCTGGCAGACAAGCACAACTGCTCAGAGCTATTGGGACCGATGGGTCAGTTCTGTTTGTTCGTAGGCAGCGTCGACGACGATAAAGTGAGAGGCGAGGGGAACTCACTATAATCAAGTCACCCCGAGGTGAGAGGCGAAGAGAACTCACAATAATCAAGTCACCCCAAAAGGAACAAAAATCTACCACGCCCACTTCGTTGTTCCTGGGTAGCGTTAAGAGTAGATTAAGCAGATTTTACACCCATGATAATTAATTTTACGAAATATTTTGGCTTCTAAAAACTTCAAACAAAGATTTCTCTATGAAATATTGATTTTCGGCATATGGTCTCTTTGAGACTTTTGTTTAGCTCGACGAGTAGAATTGAATAAGCCAATAAAAAAATTTGACATTGTAAATGACCTTCAAAGTTAATTTTGCGGCACCATGTTTATGATGCAATGTTGGCGATCTCGACGAGTAGAATCGACTGGCAAAAGCTTGACCAATAATTTTTCCCTACCCTGTGTACAGAAGTAAATACGGAACGCATATCTTTATTTTATTTTTAAAATTTATTAAAACAAAAACATTTTAGTAAACAGTTTATACGAATTATTTATTTAAATTGTTTGTTATTATCTAATAATTTTTTATAGTAATGAACTTGCAATGACATAAATCTTCTATAGAGAGGTCATCGTCTAATCTGTCCCACGCGTTCACAAGAGCACGATTTTTTATAATTCAACTATATCTTAATCTTGTTAAACGCTTTCCTGCCTTTAAAGTCGTCAGATTTCGACGAGTTGTCGCCTGCAATTCTCCCAATTTTTCTGTAAATAAGAAATTAAAGCAAATGGTATATATTATAATATTTTACGTAATAATTATAAATATGTGTACATAATTATTCCTAACAATTTATATATTAATGTACAAAACTTACTTATAAACATCCATAGGTCATGGATTATCTGTAAATTTATTATTTAATGTCCTGTGGTATAGTTTTATTAAATTACTAGAAGCCCGGGAGTCGTTTTTCTTGAAACTTCATTTGTGTTTCAATATTCTTATTGTGAACAAACATAAGGAGTGTGTCGGGTGGTTGATTTAAAGACGGAAGTTTAACTTTTCTGCATGAATAACACATTTTAGGTGCTTAAGTTTTAAACTTTTTTACTTGACAATGATCACATATTGCATCCATTTTTCCAATTACATTCGGATGAAATTGATATTCGTAATTTGAATCATAACTAAATGCTTCTAATTTCAAATCGGATCGCATAAATGTTTTCATGAATTAAACATGTCGTAACCGGTCTTTTTCTACTCGAGTTTCACACTATTGAATTATTTTCGCCGGCGAAGCATATATTATATATTTCACCTAGTGTATGGCTGCGTTCTGCCGATACTCCGCTAGCCTAGCAATCGTGAGCAGTCGCTCGTTTTCGCTCGTTTCCTCTCCTTTCACCCAATGGATTAAAAGGAGAGGAAACGAGCGACTGCTCACGATTGCTAGGCTAGCGGAGTATCGGCTGAACGCACCCTATAGTATATATAAATCTGCGTTAAAATTTATAACTTATAAAATAGTGTTTAGTACTTCGCCTAGTGTATAGTATATAAATCTTCGTTAATATTTGTAACTTATAAAATTCTATACAAAAAACGTTTTATACTTTTTTTCTCAAGATCAATCATCTTGGTGTCATACATTTTATAAAGTTTCAACTTTTATACATCTCAGAGATAATACATTATTTTCCACACTACTTCGGAGGTATAGTGTTAGGCGCGTTTTTTTTAACGTGGTGTCCCTATTAGGCCTAATCCACTATTTTTCTATATAACGTTTTTTGTAGAGAATTTTTTAAGTTCCATTTTTGCTTCCTCATAGAGGAAACTTTGTTTTCGTGAATTTCATATATGAACCTTTGATTGCGTATAAAGTTGGGTCTAGTCAATCAAATTTAAATGAATTATATATGAAATAGGGGTAGAAGAAACCAACGAAGAGATTGGTTTTTGAGTTTTTTCTGCCAATATGTTCAGATCGTTGTAAAACGTCGAACAATCGCCTTAAAAAAAATGTCCGTCTGTATGTATGTATGTGTGTATGTGTGTGCATATGTTGTCCGTATGTGCTCTAACTTCCGCAAATATTGAGATATCGGGCTGTTTTTTTTTTAATCGATAGAGTATCATTCAAGGAAGGTTGGTATTGAATTTGGCGATGATCGGTAAAGGGGTTCTTTTTTAAAAAAATTTTGAATTTTTAAAAAAATGTCCGTGGTAGCTCTAACTTTCGCAAATATTCAGATATCGATCTATTTCTAAATTTATTATATTTTTCAGTCTTTTCTACCCTTATTTCATATATAATTTTTTAAGATTTGGTTGATTAGACCCAGTTTTATACGCGATCAAAGGTCCATAATTTTGATCGCATATAAAGCTAAGTCTAATCAACCGAATTTAAAAGAATTATATATGAAATAGGGGTAGAAAAGACCGAAGTAAAAATTGTTTTTTGAGTTTTTTATACCAATGTGTTGCTTATGTTCGAAAACGTCGAATTTAAATTTTTTTATTCATAAGAATTAGAAAAATTAAAAAATCGGTTTCCAGAACATTGGTAACGAAAAAAATACACACTCTATAGCACTCGCCGGAAAATTCTACCCCTAATTTATATGGTTTTAATAGAAATTCGGTCTAATAGTTTTTAAGTTAATAACGTTTTTTTTTAATTTTTCTAATTCTTACGGGTGATGTATTTCCCGGAAAGTTCTACTCCAATTTCATATATAATTCTTTAAGATTTGGTTGATTAGACTTAGCTTTATATGCGATCAAAGGTCCATAATTTTGATTGCTTCCTCTAATGAGGAAGCCAAAACAAATAAATATAAATAATTATGGTTTAAAATAGAGAAAGCAATGTAGGTTTCTTAAAAAATATGCTTACTTAAAAAACATGAGGAAGCAATGTACAAGTTTCTACTTGCACCCTGTTTTATAATAATCTCATCAGAAATAAATATTGTTTGGTTCTTTACTGAATCAATCTGTGAGAGAAAATTTTCCAAAAGTGCATTTGTTGCCGAATTCTGACTTAATTATAGGACTTCTGAATATACTATATTTTTAGTTTTATTTCCCTTTAGTATCAGAATATATTGATTTTTAGCGTTTCCTATTCTAGATAAACCAACATAAAGTTGTCCGTGTGAGAAACACTCTTTTCTTAAATCTATGCCTACAAATTTGAAAGTTTGTCCTTGTGATTTATTAATCGTTAACGCAAAAGAAACTTTAACTGGAAATTGTAAACGTTTGAAGGAAAATGGTAAGTCATTTGAAATCATTGGAATACGCGGAATATACGCTAACTCCCCTTCTGCGGGGCCGATAAGTATAATGGCTTCAATGATGTTGTTACGCAATTCTTTAATTTGAAGTCGCGTACCATTGCATAATTTCGGTGGAATTAAGTTGCGCAATAAGATGATTGGTATACCAATCTTCAAAATCAGACGGTGTGGTGGAAGACCAGACGGATTTAAACTATTTAAAAATTCTTGGGGATAATATACTGTATCTTCCATATTAACCACAGTATCGATTGATTTGTACTCTTTATTATTCCTTTAATTTTTTTCGAAATGATATCATTAATGTCATTCACAGATTCGTTTCTTGGAGATACAATGACTCTTTCACACAACCATTTATAATTTTTCTGCAATAAACATTCCACATTTGGATAAATCTTCGTAATTAAATCATTTGTACTTACCCACTTGTCCCAGTTTTTGGTCAATTTCTATTAAACTATTATCATTAGAATATTTTCATCGCCAAGGTGCAGTAACTTTGTCGTAAAATCACTTTCTCCTCCTCCTAAACTGGCTCTCATATTGGTTCGCAATTCAAATGTCTGTATGGTACTCCACATTGCCGAGGATTTCAAACATGCTTTAACTATATCAGCGCGAGTTCCCCTTACAATTACAGGTAATGTCTGTCGAAAATCGCCTGCAAAAACTAAAGTTACGCCACCCATTAATTTTTCACTATGTCTCAAATCTTGGAATGTTCGATTGATTGTTTCCATATGTGCCCTATGGCTCATTATTGCGCATTCTCATCCCATATAAGTAAGGAAATCTCTTGTAATACTTTACCTAGTGGTTTATTTTTACGTATTGAGCAAACAGTTTCTTGCTGTACAGATACATTTAGGGGTAATGTAAAAGTGGAATGTACCGTTTTTCCACCACTTAGTAACGTTGCTGCTATACATGATGAAGCAACAGCTAAAGCCATTTTACCAGAAAATCTAACTTTAGCTAATATAAGGTTAGTGAGAAATGTCTTTCCTGTACCTCCAGGTGCGTCTATGAAAAATATCTTTTCCTCATTTTGCGCTCGACGCTATCTAGTATTTTGTTAATGCTTGACGTTGATCCGGCACTAACTTAGGATAATTTTCTTTGATATATGCACACTGAGAAAAATAATTATTTTTTTCAAAAAAATTTTGTTGATTTAACAAAACCGGATGATTGTATGTTGCCAAGCGGATGATTTGATTGGCTTAACAAAATATTTGTACAAAATATTTTTTTTTGTTTTGTTCTTTTTAACTATTTTGTTTGTGGACTATATTGATTTGTTCTTTTTAACTAAATATTTTATACTATCAATTATACATAATATAACATTAACTATATATTTCTTTGAATAAATATACTATTTTTAAAAACGTTAATGTTCTTGATTCAATAAAATTATTTTATCGAGTTAACAAAATTGATCATTAACTTTAAAAAAATGATTTTGTATAATACCATTATATTGCGAACACATTCGTTGTTAAGTTGTTTGAATAAATATACACCTATTAATAGCTCGTAATTTGGCCGTTTTCTATTGTATAACCATTTTCAAAATTTAATTATTTTATTTTGTTTAAATAATAGACGTGTACTTAATTTAATAAAATAAATAATTGGATCAATAAATTGAAAAATCAACAAAATTGTTTTGTTGATTTAACAAAACCGGATGATTGTATGTTGCCAAGCAAATTTGTTTTGTTGATTCAACAAAATTTTTTCCTCAGTGTGCATTTAACTGATTACTGTCATATGGTTGTTTCAGTATTGCTTCAAAAAGATTATGATTTAAACGATTTGTTGACGGTAAACCAAATTTAGTCAAGTTTTTTTCTAAAAGTTTATCTTCAATTTGAATCAAACCTTCATTCTAAATATTTTCATCAAATTGCAAAGTAAAATCGTATTTTTGATGACGTATCCTATTTAGTATGTCTTCACAAAGATCTTTTTTAAAAGTTTCCCATAGTTTAAGTGGTTCTGATGGCTGGTAAAATAATAATAGAGGAAAGTCCCCTATTATGAGAAAGGCTCCTAATATGCGACAGCGAGGTTTCTGCTAAACTAATAGGCCCTATCTGTTGGTTTCACCATGAACTTATTGCCCTTGGGGTAAAACTTATTTAGTGGAAAATTTATTGTTTGATCGTGCGTGTAGTCGTTGCAGAGAAAGAAATTCTGAAATTGGATGTTGTCAAGTGCCATGGATATGAGTCTTTAAACCTTGTTTTATTATATAATTAATAAATATTTGGCAATAAGTTCTGCATGCAGTGATAGAGTAAAGATAATTTAAATTATACGAAATAATAATTTGACAATAAGAAAAAGACTGAAATTTTAATTTTGTTTATTTACCTTTACAATAAACAACGGTTCCAAGAAAACTTCAACAGATCACGGATACATTATTGTATCCCTGACTTACCGTATCATCTATTAATGGCAAATTCCTGAGATCTTTTGTAGACATTTATGCATTTTGAATTTTAAAGAATAATTTCAAACAATTATAAATTGTACAAAATAATAATCTAAGAGGGAGACTGAAATATTAATTTTGCTTTATGAACAACGGTTCCAAAAATACTGAAGACTTCAACAGATCACGGATACATTATTATATCCCTGACTTACCGTATCTCCTATTAATGACAGGTTCCTGAGATCTTTTGTAGACATTTATGCATTTTGAATTTTAAAAAATAATTTCAAGCAATTATAAAAAATTAGTAATTTAAATTGTACGAAGAAGACTGAAATATTAATTTTGCTTATCTCCTTTTATGAACAACGGTTCCAAAAATACTGAAGACCAACAGATCACGGATACATTATTATATCCCTGACTTACCATATCTCCTATTAATGACAGATTCCTGAGATCTTTTGGTTCGAATTCCAAATTAAATCTGAAAAACGAAAAATCAATAATTCTCAGAGTCCCGTTGTCAAGGACACGCTTCGGCTTGAAGCTTCCGCGGAATTAAACGTCAATAACGAAAACTGACAGTACAGATATTATATAGATTATTACTCAAGAAAATTAAAAAAAATTAATTTTAAATGTAGTAAATTTATTTTAAAAGTAGAATGTGTTTTTCTTAAAATTGTTTTAAAAAAATTAAAAGAAATAAAATTTACGTAATATTAAAATAAAAAATTGATGTGTATTCGAGAAAATGATTCGTCTTTTGTTTTAAGTATCGATAATAATTTCGTCCGCCAGTGAATAAAATCAGCAATTCAATTTATTTCTCGATTAACTGGCGCAATATATACAAGAATGCACAACGTTTTTCGGCTCTATATTCGAGCCCTTTTCAAGTGCGAACTGAAACAGGAACAGCGAAAAAGAAAAACAATATAAATCAATCGAGACAAATATTAAGTTAACGACGTTATTAAATATTGAGCAATACCTATCATCTATTGACTCGTCACATAATTAGTACAGATTCCTGAGTTCACGAGCATGTTCCCGCATGGCCCTAAAGGTCAGCTGTGGACAAATCTTAATTTGTAACAACAATGATATATGAGGAGAGAAAGCAACAATCAAGAAAAACTTACGAATTTCATAATAGGATTTCGCGTATGACTAGTTCTTCGTTGCGACATGTTACATGTATGCGAGTACTTGGGAAACTGAGCGGACAAAGAAAGAAACAAGGTGTCCCGAGGTAGAAATATAAACAGTTAAACTGACATGATGACACTGTCGTATATCGTATTTAAATTCTCGGTATCTTTTTTTAAATTGATCGTGTTCTTATTTTTCTTTATAAAGAACATTTCAGCGATCTCTCTCATTTTCAAGTGAGGTTCTTTGTGTAATATTTTCGGATCTGACCACTTAAAATTGTGGTCATTCTGTATCCGGTGCTTGCTTACGACAGAGAAATTGCTGTCATGTTTTTTAATATCGCTGAAATGTTCTTTCACTCTTGTCTCGAGATGTCTCTTCGTCTGCCCAATGTAAGACGCGTCGCAATTCTCACAATCAATTTTGTAAACCACATTAGTTTCCCTGTTAGTCGCCAATCTATCCTTGCCCCTCCTGATGACAGCACTGAGTTTTTTCGGTATCTTATATACCACGTCACAGCGGACTCTCTCAAGAATACCCCGTATGCCCGCGCTTAAGCCCTTCACATAAGGGATCACCGGGAAACGTTGTGCATTCTTGTATATATTGCGCCAGTTAATCGAGAAATAAATTGAATTGCTGATTTTGTTTTAAGGTTTAGAAATTAATAGAAATTACAGAAAAATCTAAAAAAATACATTTATTGATTAGAAAAAAAGTGAAAAAAAAAGAAAAACAGAAAATTAATAACATATTGATGAAATAAGTTTTAGTGAAAATAAAAGTGTTGTAAGATTTAAAAATTAAAAAAAAAAACGTATTTAGAAAAAAATATTAAGAGATAAAATTAATTTGTTAAAAAAAAGAGAAAAAATTAATAACATTTTTAGGAGATAAGTTTTAGGGAAAATAAGAAGGAAATAACGTGGGATAAAGTTTTTGGATCGTTAAAATTAATAGAAATTATAAAAAAAAAACATTTATTCATTAGAAAAAAAATTTAATTAATTTGTAAAAAAAGAGAAAAGAGAAAATTAATAACATTTTGGTGAAATAAATTTTAGTGAAAATAAGAGTACATTATACATTTTATATTACTCACCAGAAAATTCTTAATTCTTTAAGATTCCGTCAATTATTTTCCGAAAAATTAAAGAAATTAGAAAAATCGGTTTCCAGAAGATCGGTAACGAAAAACTATACACCCTATAACACTCCTCGGAAAATTCTACCCCTACTTCATGTACAATGCTTTCAAAATCGGTCCAATAGTTTCTAAGATTACTCCGAACAACAGTACAAACTTTTCCCCTTTACATATAATAGTAGAGATTATTTAATATTTGTCCGTTTAAGCTTCAGATACGTTGAAAATCGGGTTGGTGCTACTCGTTTTATCAAAAAACGGCCATAATAGCGAAAGTAACGTTATTGGGATCGACGTCTCATATATAGCGACATGTCTTATTTAATATTATGAAACTGTCACAATATCTTTTTCAGGTAATGACGCCAAAGCCATTAAGCCTTTGTAAGTATTTCCTCTGATTGCTTCGAATTTGCTCTCTTTTTTCCTATGATTTTTCTAATATTTTTACATAACGCCTATAAAATATTATAAAGATTTAAATAAATAATTAAAAATATTTAATATTAATTGTTATTGTATGCATATAATATTTTTAATATATACGTTAAAAATATTATGCATACAATAATAAAGATATGTAATAAACGTATATGTAATAAACAATTCGTATAAACTGTTTACTAAAATGTTTTTGTTTTAATAAATTTTTAAAATAAAATAAAGATATGCGTTCTATATATATGATAAATAATATATAATAGCGTAGAACATATACCTTTTATGTATATATACATACATATATAATAAATTCGTATAGATAATAACAATCTAAGATCTAACACACACGCACGCACACACACACACACATTTCCTTTTCTTTTTCTTTTTATTGTCTTGTTTTATCGTGATGCTAGGGAGAGGTAGAGACCGAGGAAGAAGCAGAGAGACAGAGGCAGAGGCAGAGGCAGAGAGGTAGAGGAAGAGGTAGAGGCGGAGCTATGGTGAAAAAAATATATATCGGGCATCAACATATATATTATTATCAAAAATAATCTTCAATAAATAATAAAGTAACAATTAATATCTATATTTTATTTAGGCACATAGCTCTCTCTACTCCTAAATCTAACTCCTAAATCTTTTCCTTCCTGAATTATAGTGTTTATAAATATTTATTTTATTTACAATTTTTACATTTATAAATAAATAAATATATATATATATTTTTTTAATATGCATGTATGTATATATATATATATATATATATATAATGCATATTTAAAAGTTATAAATATAAAAATTGTAAATATGACTAAATAAATATTTACAAATGTGACGTAGCGCATCGTCGATTTGCCAACTCGAGACTTAGCAAGCAGTCGGCGAGGCACGAGACACGAATGACACGATACCCGAAATGCGTGGCATCGTGGATGTGGATGGTCATGGCAACGTCGCATAGCCGGCGCGTGCCGCCGCGGCCGCATTATCATGCATTACCAACGCTTTGGACATAGCACGGAACAGAACCAAAAGATCGTGCACATAGCACGGAACAGAACCTATAGAGCGTGCACATAACGCGTTACCCATCAGAAATTTTCGTGGACATGGCTACGTAGTTCAATGTGCACGTTTTGTGCACATAGAGGCGCTCGTGGACGGGGACCACCTAAAACGCGGCCGTGACCACTCTCATTCTTCTCTCTGGTTTCTTCCAATTCACTCGACCATCAAGTAATACATACATACTCCGAAATCTGGCGCCCTTTCAGTACGTGGGCGTAATCGAGTTCGGCGCGCCACTAACAGATGGCGACGGCCGAGCGTGGAACCCGCCGTCGAGGGCGTCGAGTATTATATTCGCGGCGTTTGGTCGGCCGCGGCAGTATGGCTTCGGCTGCCGGTACGCGTGCATTAGTGGTGTTCCCGTGGCCTCGCACCGCGTTCTCGTTCGCGGGTGTGCGTGCTCCGTTTCGTGAAAAAGAGGAGGACGAGTCTCGCGGTCTGCGGCCAGAAGACGCGCCATCGGGCATCGGCCGGGCGGCGGGGAAGCGTGGGACGCGAAATAAGTGCGAGCCGGGGGAGCAGTCATGCGGCGGAATGTCAAGATCGCGTTGCTTCTGTCATGCGCGTGGATGTTCGCCTTTGTTTACTATTACCACACGTCCAGGGACACCAAGGTAAGATATCGCTCGCTGTCAGCTGATCGCGGCTACGTGAAATTTCGGCTCGGCGATATATGTCGTCAGTCGTCGGAGTAACCGTCCGTCTCGGAAGCGGTGCACGAAGTGCACGAAGAACGCCGCGCCGCTTGCCACTCCAGAATGCGATCAGATCGCTTGTATTGCGTTTTGCGCGTCCAAGTGTCTGTTGCTTTACATTTTTATCTCCTAATACGCACGTATAACAGAGAAAAGCAGTTTTCTGTAAGAACGTCGCAATAAAAACGCGAAATTTTGATATAGCGCGATATACTAAAACGCTGCTTCCCAATTACCTACGTCACGAGTCACGTGACGTAATATCCGAATTTGAATTTTTTAACGACGCGGAGAGGAGTGGTGTGAACTTTCCAGCAAGCGACGCAAGTCGACACAAACGTCGTTCTATCTTTCTTTGTTGGCAATAACGAACGAAGACGAAACGACATTTGTGTCGACTTGAGTCGCTTGCTGGAAAGCTCCTATATTACTTATCTGTCCTTCGAATATGTGTTCCATTTAAAATTTTCCTTACATGTATATTTTATAGACTTTTTTCGGCATATTTGAAATCCGTGTAATATTCTAATCGAATCTGGTAAAGAGACGAAAAATTATATGCTTATTTTCGAGCTAAAACTTTAATTATGCATACGTCGTGATGTTAAAACATACGTATGTTGTATATTTTCGCTAAATTTCTCTTGCGGCTTGGCATGTAATTTCTAAAAGCATTCTGTATTTACGCTTCTGGGATTTTCATCCCCCAGATTTTTAGCATGTGTTTAAACGTATCATATGCGCTGAGCGAGCACGGTTACATAAAATTGTTACAGTTTTTGCATCGTACCTTCGTAAACAGAAATGATTTTTGCAACACTTATTCAGCTTTATCGTTTTACTTTTAATATGAAACAGTGTATATTTGAAAAGATAAATGAATAATTTATTATTGCGATATCTCTTTCAGAATAACAGACTGCACTCAACATTAATTATCCATTATTACATTGTGCTTTTGCGTACTATTAACTGAATGGGTTTCTTTTTCTTTTAAAGAATATTTTTCTAACGCTCCTACATGTGTTCTTATTTACATGAAAATAAGCTTCGTTGTACTTTAAATCCCAAGCGACATATGTCGGCCGCATGCTCGCATTACGGTATCAGCTTCCACGCGGAACGCGTGGAATAATATCACGGAGTCTTTAGCGTATATAGGGAGAAAAAAATCGATTGTTTTCATCCCTCGATGTTCATCCCTTCGAATGCTTTTATTTGTCGATACATTACATCGCGACCCATGAATCAATTCGAATTTTCTATCCTCTTTGACTTTTAGCTCCAGTTTTGTAGTCATTATATTATTCATACTTTTTTGAATCTTGCATTGTAAAGTATATTGGATAAGGTATTTAGAATGAAGCTTTATCTTGAGATACTTACCTATGCAGACAGTAGTCCGATAGTCACATCTTGATGAAAGATTAACCGAGAATTTGTTCAGTTGATTGTGAAATGCAATATGATAATATACTCCCGTGAATTCTGACGCCGATTAAAGTACTATACATATGACACACACACACACACACATTGTTTTGGAATACTTTGATATTATAATGCGCGATGAGATAGTTTTTTATAGATTTTACATTATTAAATACTTTCTTTCGAATAATATAAAATTGAATTATCAATAAATAAGAATGAAGTTATTACGAGACACGCACACTGTATCTGAGTCTCAATCGCGATTGCAAACGAGATATAACAAGAGATAAGTATAAGATATAAGCAAGATTGCAATATCTATTTAATAAGCTATATTAGGTTTCAAAACGGGTTTTAACTGAATTGTTCGGCAAAATTGACACGATCGTAATTACGGGTCTTAGAGATTGTGTGACATTATATTTATAAATAAAATAATATTTTAGATAATGCATTATGCAGAAAACTGAAATTATTTAAAGTTGTTATAAATGACGATTTATTAGAAATAAAATAAATACTTTATACAAACATTTATTAATTATCTAGCTATTATTAATGAAAAAGTTACAATAATAAGTTAAGTATAATTTTTATGTTTTCTTCTTGATTTTTTTATAAACTGAACTGGATATATATAGTTATAATATGCAAACTGAATAAGGAATAAGCAAACTTGAGCAAAAAGATTGTATCGAAGCGGAAGATTTAATAACTACCTATCTATAGAGTTATTTTATTTAATATAATGCGCGGCCGCGATTCTGGTATCCGATGTGATCATGTGATGCATTTACATGTTACATCGAATCCGAGAAGCGAACGAACTTCAAGGTAATTGTAATGTTAAACATAATAAATGTTTAATTTAATATGAATAATGATTGAGTGCGGCGGCCTCTGCCACGGTATCCGTTTCGTTTGGCTACCCTCGCGTGATCGCGTGTGAGCAGTTGTATACACGTTGTGCTACTGGTAAAAACGTGGACATTTTATCGGACAAACTCGAACTATCGTAAATTTTCAACCGCGATCTATCGCTCGTTAAATTTCAGCAGAAAGAGCAATATGTATTTTATATGAATTATAGGCTGATTAAATATCTGATTAAAATTCTACGCTAATTCTATATAGTATCGTTCGTAACGAGGTAATTTTCATTAAATCGTTATTATAATGTGGGTTAATAAATGGTATACTCTTTATTATAACAGCGCGAAATATACTTTTCGTGTCGCAACGTTAACACGCATATACACATAAATGTCTCTGCTTTACGCGATATCAGATATATATATGTTAGATATGTATTTCGATTAGAGAATAAATCGTTGTTGCACAGATACAAAATTCGAGTCGCAATTTGTCAACTGGAACCATCGCGCGAATAATTAATATTGAGTCGCTAATATAATGAAATTTATACGTGCTAATTTACAAGCCGTTGTTCTCCCGTCCACAACTCGAAATTGTGCGAGAGCGACTTAGATTAGATTAGAATAGATTAGAGCTACAATTAAGTATGCGAAGTTATGCCTCAATTTGCACCAGCGAGTTACGTAATTATGAGAAGTTGCTCTAAATTACTTAATCCATAAGAGAACACGTCGTCTCTCCAGACTTGCGTCCTTCTAAATTTCATGAACGTGTACGAAGCGATTACATTATTGGCTTTATAACCTCTTCTAGAATTCTAGAAGAGCTTATAAAGCCAATGTAATCGCTTCGTACATCTCGCTCGTAAAATCGGGAAAAGACTAAAAAGTTTTGTCGTAAATAACTGTCAGAATAATAATGAGACGTATGCAAACATCTGTTACACGAATAGTTGAGAATCTCTATTTATTAATTTTATTAAGAGGATTATTTTGGGTGCCAAAATACGCTGAGTAAAATTTGGCAAACGTTATCAGAGGTTCGGCTACTTCTGGACTGTGGTATTCTACTTGTACATCGGCCAAGACCGCGGTCGATCACCCCGAGAATCGAGATCTCTTTCGCAGTCGCGATGCCTGTTCGTGACAAAATCATATTAACATGCACAACCATTTATCCTGTGATTGGGACACGGTTCAGCGATTGACGTACACGTTCGTCATTGACTGAATGGACTTGAACGCCTACATGTGCGGCCTTCGATATGTCCCGCTGTGCTCGACTCCCGCAAGCACTAAATAAACCATAAAATCTCACGAGCGCTTATTTATCGTCATTGTCTCGGGCGTCACGTGCGGTCTAGTAGCCAGCTTTCCTAGATAGCGAACTTTCGGATACCTATCTTTCGGATACCTTAGAAAAGTTAACTTGACAATCCCCCTTCGGCGTATCTCCGAAATTATAAAGTTTAGAAACGCAAAAGGCAAATGCGACAATAAATTTATCTTTTTATGTTTTTAAAATATAAAATTACTTGACCATAGAATTTAATCGACTACGCGAAAAATGAAGTAATTACTTACAAGAGCGCGCGCGGCGGTTGTTTCATTCATGACACGTGAAGACAGCCATACCGCATACAAGCATATGCATGCAGTGCGGCAGCTGGCATAATGTCCAAGCTACTCGTGATGTGATACGCGTCGAGGTAAATGCATTTAATCGTAAACATCAAGCCATTCTGTTTCGTGAATGTTGCGACTTGCAACATATGGTATTTTCAGTTTATATGAAATAAATGTGTGATAGGTGAATAAATCCGAGACGAGCTACGTACAATTATTCACCTTTTTATTCATTCGTAGGGCTTTTAATATGTAATGAAATTGAATCGAGTTTGAAAAGAAATAATATTACGTGTTTACTTTTCGTCAAACAAACAATGTAAGGTTATTCGGGTTTCTGGTTGGTCACACAGATTTTAGCATAGCTATATCCATTTATCTTAGATGCGGAAAGCAGTAAGAAGGATAAAATGCGAATAACGCAGATAATATGAACGAATGGTGCAGAGCTGTTTTCCTAGGGCTGTTTGTTGTTAAAAGGCCACGCGGAAGATCGATCGAGGCATTGTAAGTTTCATTCGGATTTTCTGTTTTTCTTGAGAATTGCTCTGTTTCCTTCTATCTCGGATCGTCTCGTTGAACAATACTATCGCTCATTAAACAATATTATTGTTCACTGAATAATACTATTCCAGAATTGCCAGTTAGTTTAATTGTTCTTTTTTGATGAACTGATTTTTCTCTACTGTTCTTCTCCGCGGCTTCAGCACAAGTGCGACTGTAAGAAAAACGCATTTCTTACATAATAACTTTTAGATAGGAAAAAATTTATAATTCGCTAAATTGTTAGAATTCCTATTTGTTAATATGAATTGAATTTGTTCTAATTTTTGCAATTTTATTTATATTTAATTGTTTTTTTAGAATAATTTATTTAATTGCAAATTTACGATAAAAAGTGTATATTGTATATGTACACACCTATACACACATAAATATCATAATGTTACAAATATTCTATAGATTGAAAATTATACTATACTCTTTATTTACAAATTTTATCGCGCAATGTTGGGAAATTTTTTATATTATCGTATTTTTTGGCTATCTCAAGTAAAAGAATGAAACTATAATATTGCATTTTGGTAACTGGAGGTTTTTCAGAAGGATGATCTTTATAATATATGTAAAGGACAAGATTATTGGAGATACCTTTCCCCTAAAACCAGAAGTTTTATATCTGCATTTTTATTAATTAATAATGTCAATTTAGATAGAAAATAAGCAAATGAGATTGTTTACCTCTTCTAACATACAATTAAATAATTATAGCAGCAATTAACGTTTAAATTAAGTCGAAAAGCAAATTCGATCATGTATTTAAGCGGCAAACCTCGATGTTTGGTGAACTTGTTGACCTTTCCGCTAAGCGTTATCATTGGAGTCGTGTATCAATACGATATTACGTGGCATACATTTACGCATTGACCGTAGTCTGCAATCTAACGTACGCGTTTAGGCAAGTGCATCGTACGTGATGCCGCACCAGTGCGGCATCAGTGAAATCGTGATTTACTTCGCATGGCATTACACGATCGCGTATAGCATGTTAAGAAGTTTGGGAGACATTCGCCAACGAGCGGCCGATATTACTATCAGTTTCACTTTACAACATGGCTTTACGTCACCGCGAGCATTTACATTTCCTGAATAACGGAGACCGCTTGCTTATCCACAAAACGTGATGCTTTCGACTCTGATATCCGTTAACCGCTGCTAATCACCCTGCAATGAAACGAATCGGGCATTCAATGCGTAGCGAAAGCGATCTTTCCGAGTACCGTTATTTTACAGGACGTACCGACATATTATCAGCTTTCATTTAGGGGTTTTTATCAGGTTTGCCGATCTTTTTTTTAAAATAAGTGATATTGCTGAAATCAAATTAAAACAGCTAAATATACTATCGCATATATAAATAACAAGACTTTCCATTCGCCGAATATCAGCGCAATACCGCGGAATCGTCGAAATATCGCTTAAAGGGACTATTTCTATAGAACGCTATAAATTTTGCCACCGCCATTTACCACGAAAATCGGGGGAATCCGAGGGGGAATCTGTGTCTCCGCGCGCTTATCGCACAGGGTAGGGAAATTTGTTAGGCGAAATCGGTTCACGGCTGTCACCTCCTCTTAGCCGGGAACCGATTTTTCAGCCGAAATTTTAAAATCGAATGTCATTTAGGAAGGACGTATTCAAGACTGTTTTCGGTGACTGACCTGACTCGTCTCGTACTTAATCCACGCCGACGCGACGTGGCGCTTAAACGCGAACGCGCTAATGGGGCGGACTAATCGCGTTAACCTGCAGGAAACGATTCGGTCGTTAAGCACGGCAGCCGCAATCGAAGCCGAGTGCTGCTTTCGTAGCGGAGTTGATTAAATCATCGTTGTTTCTAGTGTCACGCGTAGCTGCTCGTATGGCGAACGTTGCACTCAAGTGAGAGTGTCATTCCGAAACGTCCGTTTTACACATTGTCGTGAAACTGTGCTTTATTCCGCGAACGCAGCTGTGTTTCGGGCCAAATTACGACTCGATCCGATGCTTGTTGATAGCTCTTCAGGCATATCGATTTTCTATCAACTTTTTTATTTTATTTTAAGTTTATGAATAAATTGTTTATGAATTTTAGATACATTTTATATATTGCAATATATTAAAAAAAATATAGTTAAACTATTTAAGAAAAATGCATATTTCAAGTTTCCATTTTGTTCTCGCTCGAAATGAAATTAACGCACTAAAGAAAGAGCTTCTAGCAGGTTGCGGGTTGATTCTATAGTTGATATCGCTTTATATTTAAGGCGTGGCATAAAGGAGCAATCGAATTATCGACGCTTCGATGAAACGCATTGCGCTACTTGAACGAAATGGTGCATTTTCGAACAAGTTCGTCACGAAGGTCATAACGTAGTTCTTTCTTCTCTCTTCGATTATGTTGCACACACATGTAAATAGTTTTTTTTATTTTACTTCGCGAAAAGAATAAAAGTATAATGAAATATTCATTGTTTTTTCATATAATTTAATTCTGCTGAGCTATATAATTTCAATATTATTGGTCGCGCGTCTCTGAAAATTTCTATCGAAAAGAAGACACTATATTATAAAAAGACCATTACATTCGCTTTTATTAAGAAAACATAGTACATAAATGAGAGATACTCACGCTGACAAACAAATTGCATAACTAATGACATATTACTGTCGCTTTTCTTCGTCGCTTGAAGTCGAGAAGACATACTCGCGTTCTCACGCTTTGTTCGCGCGTTGCACGCTTACATCCGCTATATTACATTACCGTCTCGACAAGAGACATTAATTATCACGACGAGTAAATGTAGAGCATACGAGTAATTTGATTCATATAATCATGCATCAGCGTTACGTTTTGGCGAATTATATCTGATCTATCTAATATCTGACCTAAAATGTGTAGAAGGATGAAAAGGTTAAATTAAAATTAGTCTCGTCAGTTTATATTACAATTATATTATATTCTTATCTCCGTTAAAATGTTTGTTGAAATGAAAATAATATTGTTATAGAATTTTTAGATTCGAAATTTTATTACGCACGAATGTTTGAATTTTATTGTTTTTTTAAATAGAGTAAGTTAAGCTTCTTTATTGTATTATGTTGCATGATAGATTCATATTATCCAGCTATATATATGAAATATATATGGAAGCACGTTGCATGTCAGATTAAACAGTAATTGACAAATTTTACCGCAGCTAATCAGGCGAGCTCATTTATCGGTTTTATCGGCGTTTTGTATTATAGATTTCAGTTAATTGGTATTTATTCATGCTATTTATTTGTGACATCGAGTAATAGTCTGGTTTTTTAGTTATATTATTTATTATGCAACAAATTGATATTCAATAATTGGCTTCCAATATAGCCAATATATTGGAAATGAGCAGATTATACTTGTGTTTTGCTCCACTTATTTAATATCGATAACAAGTAGATTGTTTTATCTTTTTATTAATAAGGTTCATATAATTTAATCGATAATAATTTTTCATATATTAGTAAATAATTTTATAAAAATGTTGAAAATTATTGCGCAACATTTTTAGTCAGCACACTTATAATTAAATTTTTTAAATTGTTAAATTAATTTTTAACCGTTTAGAAATTGATTAATTTATATCGAGGTGCATTTAAATTCAAATAAGATTTTTAACTATTCTCGCAGAAAATATATTAAGTTGATTTAATAGTAATAGTAATTTATAATAAAAATTTGACATTTTTAATCATTAATCGTAGGAACAGCAAAAAATTAGGAGAAGAATCACATGAGAAATATTGATGAAGGAAATTGTGTTACCGGTTACGCATCGTACTTTATCATAATAAATAGCAATGCGTGCCGCATTCTGTTAAACATATAAGCAGAGCGATTATCAACAAAGCTTTCAGTGAGAGAATGTATCTTATTTATGAGACATTGCAGAAATGCATATGCGTAACACGTGAGTACACGCAGCGAACTGTACGTCATTTTCACGTATACCATATACATACAGATATCGGAGTTTGAAATGAGCAAAACACATTGGCGAAATGTAATGATAGTCTTATATTGTACAGACGCGATTGTGAATATAATACGGTTATTGACATCACTCGGTGATTTTCAATACTCGACACATTATAAAGGTATTTTCACTAAAAAATCTGATTTTAATCTTCTGATCAGAAATATTCGAATAGTTTCTGAATTTCCTACGAGTGTATACAGATTATGCATGATTCTTTATAAATTAAAACTCTCTTAAAAGAGTAAGAAAGGAGAACGCAGCTGCTCGTGTGATATTCGGTAATGAACATTTAGGCCATGAACTCGTTCAACCGGCTGCGTAAAAATCGTACGGTCGATAATAATTGTAAATCCTCGCTCCGTGGGGCACAACGGTCGCCTCGGTCGCGTGCGTGCCATGCGTGCGGTTGTCCGTAAAATAGGGGTGATTTGCTCTTGAGGACCGGTTTGAAGTGAGTGCCATTCCGGTGACCCGATTCTCGCGCGAGCGGTGGTCGACACCGTCGCTGGTATGTGTGCGCGTGTGTCTTATTACGACACGCACGTGTATCCGCGCCATTCGCATACCGTCACGATATCGGGCATGCCAGATATTCTGTTGGAATGATATCTATGGTCGGTTGTCAAAAATGAAAAAAAAAAAAATAATAATAAAAACGAGCCGTGGCGGATGAAATCGTGAAATCCCGGGATTTTCTGGGAATTTTTAAACTTATCCGTATATAACGTTCTGTTCCAATCCAAAAGAGGAAAAGAGAGGCTTTTCCGGAATTACTTCGTTAAAAATGCGGACGACAGATTTCATATTGTTTTAATGAAAAGCGGAAAATGTATTTTTCATTATTATTTATCTAATTTCTTAAATTAGAAATTAAAAAGATTGTTAGATATTCGCGATTATCAATCACATTTTCGTCACATTTATAGTGAACAAGTACAGCGTCATATGATTAATCGCTCGTATATTACTCGAACATCACTTCAATTCTAAATTACTGTTATTTATATATGATTATATTTAGCCAATGGCCAAACGATAGCACCTGGTCGGTTTAAATTTGCTTCCATGTTTAGTAGCTGTTCGATTGAACTGTCACGCCCGCGTCTAACGATAGATAACAAGATTGCCGTTAATATAACCAGTGTTCGATGATACTTTAATGAACGAGTTATTTATTAGAGTTATATATCAATATGACGTATTATTATAGAAGTTGATCTATTATAATTATAATAAGTATTGATTTGATCATTATTTCAGTCATTTGTGTGTATATATCGTGTGTATATAAACTATCATATAGATAAAATTATCTATTATTTAGAATTAGAAAGTAGAGATATAAAAAGATTACGATTATCGATTTTTGCACATATTTAAATGATATAAATATGAATTATATGGAATACTGCGCATCACAATATTTTAGTAATGCGTATATATTTTATCATTTAATTTGAAAATAAATGATCGAAATGATCAATGATATCGCGTAAAGTTTATCCTCGAATATCGTTTAATAATTGCGCTGTAATATGTATATCGATCTGTCATTTGCTATTGATTTTTACATTCGAAGGATCGTCGTGCGACAATCCGCGATTCGCAATGGATTATTCATGTGTAATCGAGCGGAATAGAAAAAACATTGCCGCGTGTAATAGACAATAAATGCGTGCCGTTAATATAGATCGAATACAATTCGCTCGCAATAATCTCTACGCTCTTGCGATCAATTCGGTCTCGTTGAGGCAATCACGCCTTGCAATTTCGCCAGGCTTTCATAAACAACGCAAATCATCGCTTATTTATAGATATCAGCGAGTCGGGAGTGAAAAAAATTGCGCATTCCAACGGATACGTCAAGATTTAATAAGCTGATTAATTTAATATTTTATCGTCGTATTTTCATTCGTCGTTTAATTTATAATTAACGTGATTCAGAATCGAGAGTGAATTGTCGCGATCGAACGACCTCCGAGTAACTGAAACTGTCCACTCCCCGCGATTGGGACCAATTACGCTTCTTTTCTATATGTTCGTCATTTGTTGCAGACGCGAAAGGATTGAGCGATCAGAAGACGGTCCGGGAGCTGCGCCACAACATCCAAGTAAAGCTCGAGAATCATATCAGCGATCACCGTTGCGATCTGCCAGGGCACTTCGGTGATATCCTGCTAATGTTACCCGCTCTGCAGTCGATCTCATGGCAGATGGTCGAGCAGATCCAGTTCGTCCGCCTATTCGGGGTGGCACATATTGACAATCTGCTTCAGGAGATATTCCTGGGCGGCACCACGTCGGAGATGAACGGCACCGCTACCCCCTTACAGATCTCGAACACCGCGCCAGGCAGTTATATGAGCAGCAACGAGAGCCCCAGCAGCCCCCTGACGCCGGCGAATACTGGCAATCTGAGCCGCAAACCGATCAGATGCCCGTCATGATCCTGAGGGATCTCACGCCGAACCAGGACTTTAGATACTTCAAGCAGGAGCCCAGTCTCGAGCCCGAGACCAGCTTCTGACTAGTTTCGGAACTGAGCTCACCGCTGAATAGCCAACGACGCTGTTTTGCTCAAAAATTGTTGCTCAATTAATAAAACTGCGCGTATTATGTTAATCAAATGAAATGTGATCGTTGACGTTGGTCCGCAAAATAAGGCGGGACGTGAAGAAGAGATGAAAGGTCGACACGTGTTGCAAACGGTGCAACATGTGAGAGGAGTTAACGCGAAAGTATCCAGATTTACATGATTGTAAATTTTACGGCTCGGCATGCTGTGGTCACATTTCCTGCGGCTCACGATTAGCCAAGGTCCGCACCTGTACAGATACCGATTGATCGCCGACCAAGATGAATGTGATAAGCGATAAGATCGTGTCTTGCCATTATTATTGCTACTGTTACTGTTGCGACAGTATTCGGGCCGTTTCCGAAGTCCAGGCTAGGACTAGAGGATAATGCGTGTAATACAATCGTGTAATTGACGATAATAATCATTAGCAATAATCATTAGCAACTAATTTGGGAACAGGGACTGAAACCGAGGCAATCTATACGATGGGTTTTCGTTTGTATAAAAAAAAATTCTTAGCCTTGTCATTGAATTTGGTGTATCTTATGACATCGAAATTCGAATTCATCAAAATAATATCGGTTTCGAACTCTGACTTAGAGAATAGAATGTAAGGCCATATTCAACTATTATTGTTGTACATACAGAGGTATGTTTGCAAGTCGAATTAAGTAATCAGAAACAATAAGAGACATCAGCGTTAATGTAACGAGAAATATATATATATATATTATATATATATATATATATATATATATATATATATATATATATATATATATATATATATATATATATATATATATATAATATATATATATATATATATATATATAATATTTTTTTTTACTATTCTGCTCAGTCCGAATTGGGTGAATAGCGTTCGCTGTAGTTCGTGATATAGTGTAAATAGCATGATGCAGCAATAAATAACAATATGTATAACATTCCAATTATAGCTGTATCAATGTAAACGTTATAGGTAGTCTTAAAATAGCTGATAGGACGCGCGCGCTGACATAATCATCGCGGGTCCTCTGCAAAATGAAAAGTGCGCCATTGCAATGCAATTTACCGTTAGTAGTGATGAGGAATGCACAGGCGGTTGGCCATTTTGAGCGTGCGAATGTCGAGCAATAAGCCGGTCTGCCACAGCGGCCCTGTGCCTAATCAAAAAATGGCTAATGCATCTTATCGCGGTGTTAGTCTTTAGCGAAATGTCAACACTGACATTATGGCCGGATAGAAAGCAATAGCATAATAATCAGATAACAAGTAAAGTTAACGAGATAGAGAAGTATAATGAGTATCAATTATAATGTAATATAAACACATATATCGGTCATGCATTGATCGCTCGGGGATTTGAGCTATAATTATACGCGAGATCAATTGTGGAACCATGAGAATAATATCGTGCAAATATGGACTCGAGACGGACTAGCAAATCGCTTCCATCTCGAAGATATATCCGGCAGGCCTGATAAGAGCGGGCTTTGATCTAAAAGATTTACGCAATGTATGTGCGTTAAGTAATCGAAATCTGCAAATAATTTTATTGCAAACTGTATGAGCATTATCTCTTTTTTTTTTGTATGAATTCGACTATAATTTGACTTTCTCTTATTGCAATAATTTTATGAATATACCATTTGCATTAGGCCAATTACAATTAAAGCACTCTCATAAGGCTTGACTATGATTAGTTGCAACCTTACGATACGACTTCCGACTGATTATAGAATTGACTTAAGTCAACTTGACTTATTCATATAAAAATTTGTAAATTAGAAAAAATTGACACATCAAATTTTGCCTGTATATCTTATATATGTATAAACAATCTTTAATTTTAAATTCGTATATAATATATTATCTTAAAAAAATTTATGAATATTAAAAATAGAAAAAATATTTTTCTTATATTAAATTATCTTATATAAATACATTAGAGAATCTTCTCAAAGCGTTTTTACTTGCACGTGAAGCAGGATCGCATGATGATTAGGTTTTGGTATCGGGTTTTTGATGCATTATTAGTTTGTAAGTTGCGCTGCGTCTTAGTTCTTAGCCTTTTTATTATTATTATTAGTTATGTTGCGTTAGTTTTTAGTTTTAGTTTCACGGTGTTAATATTGCATAGCGTCATGCTCTATACTGTGCGTGAGAGAGCACATATATACATATTGATACATATTGATCAATCACTTATTGTATTTTTATCTTTGCCCTTTAGTCTTACTTGGGCATAATAAACCATATCTATCTATCTATCTATCTCCTCCTCCTCTCTCCCCCTCTCTCCCCCTCTCTGCCCTTCTCTCCCCCTCTCTCCCTCTCTCTTCCTCTCTCTCCCCCTCCTCTCCCCCTCTCTCCCCCTCGCTCCCCTTCTCTCCCCCTCTCTCCCCCTTTCCTCTCCCCCTCTCTCCCCTCTCTCCCTCTCTCTCCCCCTCTCTCCCTCTCCCTCTCTCTTCCTCTCTTCTTCACCCCCTCTCTCTCCCGCTTCGCGCGGGCCCTAAATCTATTACTCTAAAAAATTCGTTAAACAAATAATTATACACTTTTTAGTATTTATACGAAGAGATTCGGTCAATTATTTCCCGAAAAAATAAAAAAACCGATTTCTAGAAAATCGGTAACAAAAACAATACACATTATGGCACTCCCCGAAAAATTCTACCCCTACTTCATATTTTTTAGTAAAAATTCGGTCCACTAAACGAATGTGATTCGGGTCAATTTCCCAAAAATTGGAAAAATTACAAAAATCGGTTTCAGAAAATCGGTAGCCGAAAAACTATACACTTATGGCAACTCCCGGAAATTCTACCCCTGTTTTCATATACAATTTTTTGAATTTTGGTCGATTATTTCCCGAATTCGTGTAGATTATTTCCCGAAAATAAAAAAATTAAAAAAAATCGATTTCCAGAAAATCGGTAGCAAAAAATTGGCCGCGACATTTTCATCCCCGGAAAATTCTACCCCTATTTCATATACTTTTGGTAAAATTTCGGTCTACTAACGAATGAGTAGTTCGCGTACATACATACATACATACATACAGACGACGGTACTTATTATATAAATGATAGCAGGCTCCTAATATGCGACAGCATTAGGGAACATCCTCCGACAGAGGAAAAGAAGGAAGAAAAGAAGGAGGATGATAAGGAGAAAAAGAAGAAAAAGAAGAAGCGGGAAACAAGACGGAGATCCTCCCAGAGATATCTTGCACTGGGGACGATGGAAAATGTTCAAAAGGTTTTCCAAAAGAGTTTCGTGAAGAAACTAATGCTAATATAAATGGATATCCTATGTATCAACGAAGGAATTTTGAGAAAAATTACTCGTCAGAGGCAAAGAAATTGATAATCGATGGCAGTACCATATTCACCATATTTAATTATGAAATATGATCGACATATCAAGGAAGTAAAAAATAATAGAAGAAAGTAAAAAATGTTTTACAAAAAATGTATATACAGAGAAATTTATAAATTTAGAATTATAAAATTGTATAAGTGAGTAATATAATAATTAAAATCTTTCTAAAAAAGGCATGTTAAGTCGATACTCGCATATCTCGAAGTTCCTTTGTTGCCGCTTTTTCCGCGATGCCGATTGGTTCTCTCGCTACGCTTACTTCGTTTTGCAACTGTCGTCGTATATTTTTACAGTTGTGTGTGTTAAGGAGTTAATAATTTCAAAGATTTTAAAACTACTAAAATACATTTTAAGAACGTCTTAAATACTTTCTAGGAAGATAGACAAAAGATATAATAAGGTATATAATTATAGTATATAATTAAACATATGATTATATATATGGTAAAACTGAAGGAGAGCTCCCTCCTCACCGATTTTCGATGAAATTAGGCTTAATCGATTCGTTTTTGCACAAAACGAATGAATCTGGCAAGAAAAAGCCCCGCTCGGCCTCGCGACACGAGATATTAACTGTTAAAGTTGACGACTATCAGGTTATGAGACCTGTCATACTGACGCGATGTAGCGACTATACGACATGCGCATGCAAAAGAA
>JASTWP010000824.1:0-107999 GCA_030770255.1 Temnothorax ravouxi
GTGTCGTTTTATTGCGTCATTCGTGTGTGCCGCGACCGCCTTTACGCCAACAGGGCCACGATAAAGTCCCGGACGCTGCAGCTGTGACGTCACTCTCGGCGCGCCCCCGGGAATAATCGAGGACTTCTCCGAATTGATCGCGAGATTTTGGAATAGAACGGGCATCTCTCGCAAACGAAGAAATTAATTATGAGCAGCAATGGCGACAACGATATTATCGCGAGGAGTAATAGTCCTCTCCGATAATTATGTCAACCCGTGACGTCACAGCTGCCCCGTAAGGGCCCTCGTATTACGGATGCATCTCTCTCTTTCTCTCTCTCTCCTCATATCTCTCTACCCGCGCGAAATAAATCACGCGACGCTGGAGCATCATCTCGCCGCGCGAACTCGCGCAACGCACGCATACATGCGCGTTCTTGTACGTGCGGATACAATGTATGTAACATCAACAGCGTGTCTCTCCTCTAGCGATCGATAGCGATAAGTAGCTATGCACTAAAACATGCACAGAGAAAGGGGTATAAAGCTAAACGTATAAACTATTATACAGATCCACGTTAACGCGCGGTCCACGTCCGTCTGCTCCCTGTTTTTCTTTTTCCCCTCCCGCGCGGATTCTCCCGCAACGTAGACATTTATCTAAATCTTATTTGACATTCTTGCGTCTCTTCGTTAATACTCCAGCGCGTCAGGATTACCCTAAATGATACAACGATCGGGATCCCGTAGAGATTTTCTCTTCATCTCGTAGTCGTAAGTGTCCAAAAATTCCGTCAATAAATTTCAAAATTGCTCTAATTCCTCGATATACAATTTCATAAATAGACGAGGTCGCGTCCCACCGGCTAAGCAGCGGAACCTCCATTTATACAACGAATCTCGGTCCAATTCTCACGATATACATCCTCGCGAATGTAAACGTCTTCGTGTAAACTGTAAAGTCCCCGCCGGCCTTTCTTCACTCTTTTTGCTGCTCAACTCCCGCTTTTCGCCGAACGAATGACGCCGACGGTGTCTTGTACCCTTTAGGATTAAGGACGCAGCTGTCGGGAACTAAACCGAGCCTAAGCTAAGCTATCAATGATCTCGCCTCGCATCGATCGGCTGGTCCGATCGTTGCGCGCATCATGAAAAAATAAATAAGATCACCGTGTCTCTGTGTGTGCCCTCCTCTCTCTCTCGTGGCGATTGTGTCCCTAATCCGCCACGCAACGCAAAGGCATCGTTAATCGTTGATCGGCCGCGGAACGCGGTTTACTCGCTCAAAGTGGACTCGCGTAATCCTGGGGCAGGATCTGATTGTCCTTGTCTAACAGCTTAAGGTAGCTGTCTCGTCAGGGCATGTATTAGATAAAGTGTTCGATTTCGGATTTTATATCAAATTATATGATCAGCTTTGCAGTCGATTTTTTCTGTGGCTCCTTACCGACTATTTACTCTAGAAAATCGATCTCGAAAATCACAAATTTTGCATTACTTCATATACAGACGGCCAGAAAAAGAAGGCTCTATCACGGTTTCAATCACATATTTTTGCATTTTTCGATTAGATGAAGTAAGAAAAAACATTGCTTTTTGTACATTAGATTTCGAAGAATCCGATGCAACCATAAAATATATAGTTTACCGGAGATTTCGCTGCTAATTTTTTAGTTTATTTTAGTGAAAATGCGGTAATCGAGCAGACATTTTTTGGTCGGGGTGAAGTTGGGAAGACTTGGAAACGCCGCTGGCTAATTACTGTAGTTGCAGGTTATGGGGCTCGTCTTTCTTAGCCGAATTGGATAGTGATTGATACCCCTGTCATGCGTTTTGAAACTCTTTCTCAGTAATTGTCAAAATTCAATCGAAAAGGAGATGTAACCTCACTTGTAACTTTTCTCGACGACTCGCATGATCAGCTGATCAAAACGGAGTCAAATGAGAAAAATCACAAAATTTGGAAAAAGTAACATACCTTTGTCACGTATGAAATTTTACACCATAATTCATAGATATATTTTTCCCTTAGCAAAAATTGCCTGAAATATATTTCTGAACGTGAAACCTACAAACCAGTCACATGACTAGCACTTAGCGAGACAGCTACCCTTAAGAAACATCTTCGTCGCTACTTTTTTCTCCCTACTCGCACGTGCTCGATATAATTTTATATCCTCGTACGAAGTCTGTGACTACTGTGGCTAGAAAAAGTGTCGGATTTGAAATTTGAGAAACCCTGCACTACTGAAATTAATTCGCGAACAACGCGGAGAGATCTTCCTCGATTTAACTCTCTCAGACTTTTTTCTTTCTTTGGAAAGCCACGACGACGACGATTCGCTCTCGTCGCGCTCGGTGACGCGCTCTGGGTTTCTTTGCGGGTGGCATTCCGATTCTAACGAAAAGTGTCCATTTATAGAACGACAGAACGTCGCCGCGTCGTTCTCGGGCGTCGCATGAGATAACGATTCAGCTCTGTAAATCGATAAGCGAGCGAAACTCGTCGCTTAACTCACAGATAACTTGGCGGTAGGATCTTGAGACGGGGACGTTACGTTCCGTGCTTCTAAGGATTAAAAAGTTCCCGCGATACTTGCGTAGTTCCCGTTCTTCGAATTACGAACGGCAAACTCATGCGTTTAATGATCCAGTCTCAAGAGGGAGGCTGTCACATAATAATTACAAACTAATTAACAGCCATTGTTTTGTGGTACTTCGGGTCTCCGAAGCGCGTTATGAAGTACTCTTTTTTTCTTATTATGCCAGACTACGGTCGTTATCTCTAGAGATTAAACTGTAAATTATTCGGTGCCACTCGCAAACAAACTCCGAATTACGTAAAGCAAACAATTGCACTACTAAAACAAATACAATTGTGGTAAAACTTTATTAGATCTTTCTTTCTTCGTTCAGTGCTATAAGACAATGATCAGTGTCTCGCTTACTCAGAATCAATTAACACAGACTTCTTATGCAATTCGACTAAACGTTCCGAGATGACGAATAATGACGTTGTTAGATTAACTCTTCAAATACCGTTACGAACGTGCGTGATTGGCGATAATTTTTAGAGCAACTCGAACGTTGGAAACTTTCCAAGATTCAAGCTCTTTTCATCGAGCGTCGAAAAAAATAATAAATCTCTAACCAGCAGAGCTTCGTTAAATAAAACGTATTATATAAAATAATATATATATCTATATTTTTGAATCCCCCACCTATATTCGCTCAGTATTTGAAGCGTTAATCGAGAGTTTCGCGACGAATCAGCTGTACGATACAGGCACTCCACACTGCGATAACGATATCCGATATTTTAATAAGTGAGATACCACGCAGAACGACAACAAATTGATATACATTATACATGTTTTCCAGCACTTCAAAATATATACAAAGAATTATATCGGCCTTGCGCTACGATTATCGCCGGTGATATTACTCAATGATTCGAGATACCGATAATTATCGTTAACACGGTACAGAGTATATGGAAAAGGAACATGTTTTGCGTATGGCTACTGAAACGCGGACGGCGCGCAGGAAGTCGCGTCAGTCCGGCGTTCGCTCGCCAGGCGATATTTAATTAAATGATCTGAGATACCGCCGGCGCGATGTGGAACGGGCGTGCGGGAAAAGAAACATCTCGCGTGCGCATTTCGATACGGTTAATAGTGTGCGAGGAGTCGAGCGGCGCGCGGGGCCGCGGTCTGCGGCCATAAGTCTTCCACGTAGGTCGTCCGCGAGCGTCGATACAGCGGCGGAGGCGAGGCTATAGCGCAGCGCCGACAACGCAGCGTATTTACAAACACGGCCATGTAAGGCGAGTTCTCGCCTAATTGCGTCTACCACCCGCGGCTACGCACGCCACGCACACGCACACGCACACGCACAACGCACACTGTTCGTCGCCGTTGCGTCTCCGGGACTCCCACGCGGAGTGAACGAAGGAAAAACCTGCGCTTCCCGCCCAGGATCCCTTTTATCGTCTTCCCTCTTCAATGCGGGATTCCGATCCATTTTTTCGAGACAATATCCATCCCGAGTCACAATGGAGGCGTCCGGCGCGGCTCCGAGAAAAATCTCGTCCCTTCCAAGAAAGAAAAAAGGAAGAGAAGAAAGGAAAGAACGGGATCGAGGAGGCCGCGGGACAAAGCGGGGTCGTTCACAGCGTGAGCGCAGGAACGTCCGTAAAAGTTCTACCCGGGCGCCGTCGCCGGACGCCTCACAGTTCAAGGGGCTCGTACATCGGCGGTAACGGCTCGTCCTCGGAGTCGTAGAAGTACGGTTTCCTACGGTATCCGCCGCCGGGACCGTCGCACAGTCGTCGTCCTCGTCGTCCACCACGTCGTCCTCGTCCACCTCCGAAGCTCGAGAGCTCGTCGAGGTTCTCCTGCAGCCTCTTGACCGCCTCCTTGATGAGGCCGCCCTCGCGCAGCAGCTCCTGGAGCACCTCGTACGGGTCGTCGTCCACTCTGCTTCTCTCGCTTCCTCTTTAGATGATTGTGATAATGGTGGTGATGGTGGTGGTGGTGATGATGACCGGCGATCACGTGATGCTGCTTGCTGCTGCTTGCTGTCTGCTGCTGGCCGTTGGGCCGCAGACCGCAGACCTCGCAGCCGGCGGCCGGATCCGCCCAGGAACGCGCCGGCACCCCGGTACGGCGACGGCCGGGCTGTTCTTGTGGCTGATGCTGGACTTGGCCTTCAGGCTGGACAAGCCGTAGGTTCTCCTTGATCTGCGACACCAGCAGGTCGACGTCGCGCGCCTAGGAAGGCGTCCGCCTGCGCCGCGCCGTCCGGCATCACGCCGATCAGATACGTCGTCTCCTCGGCGCTCGGCATCCTCGCGCGTTCGCTCCTCCGTTCACGCTCTCGGCACACGATAGAACGCGATACGAACTACCCGATTCCGTAGTAAACAGACTGTGCAATGGGGTCTCTTGAAAGGCTTTGTGAGTGTTTTCGTCCTCTCTCCTTCTGATCCTCGATATGTTACCGTCTCTCCCTCTCTCTTTCTTCTCACGCTGTTATTTCCGCCTCTCTCTCTCTCTCTCTCTTTCGGTGTGTTTACCTGGGGTCGACAGTCCCCTGCAACTACAATAAACACCCAGGCAGAAGGTAGAGGGGGAAGGCGGGGAAAAGAGAGATCGCTTGCAGTATCCTTCCAGGAAAACAAAGTTCCTTCTTGTGAACGAGAGAAAAAAAAGAGTCTCAGCGGGGAGTCTCAGCCGTAGACCCCTTTTTCCCACGACAAAGCGACACCACACCACACGGTTAGTTCCCCGATTCAGCGACCTCGCACTCCGACTCGCCTCGACGTCGTCGCCGACACGTCAACAATAATACACAGCGGCGGCGTATATAGATGTATATATACGAAACGGTGTATCCGCGACACGGGCACGGGCAGGCGCGTCCGTGCGTAATCGGACGGGACGCGTGTGATTCACTGGACAAATACGCGCGGCGGCGATATCCTCCGTCCTAACCCGTCGCTGCTCCCGGCGCGCCGCCTGGCGCGGCTCTCTCGCCCGCTCGCTCGCTCGCTTTCTCGAAACGTCCGTCGGCGAGAAACGTATACGCGCGACGGGAGTCGCGCGCGTCCAAGCGCGGCTGGCTGTTGAATGAAACGCCCGCGCGAGCAGCCGAGTACGAGCGTGGCGGGCTAATCTACGCGCATAAACAAACGCACACGAGCGCGCCGCGCAGCCAGCAGCAGCAGCTGCGGGTATGCACGCGCACACAGGCACACGGGTCCTCCTCTCCACGCTACGCGCTACACCAGCGGCGCATTGTTTTGCTTCCAGGCCGATCGAACGTACACACACATGCACACGCACACCCAGTGTCTGCGCCCGAAGCTCTCTCGCTCTCTCTCTCTCTCGTCGAGGATCGGTGCGGCAGGTTGCACAACGCGCGCATACGCTCGTTACACGCACCTATACTCCGCTCCGATGAGGTAACGCACCGAGGGGCGGGAGGGGAGAGAGAAAGAGGAGGCACACGGAGAGAGCGAGTGATTATTTTGGCCCGACGGACGGGAAGATGGTATCTCGCGCGGCGCTCCCGCTTTCGAATCGGATACTCCAGCCGACGCGTTCCTCGATCCTTATCTTCTATTTTCCTCTCCGCGCGATTTCCTCTATTTATAAATCTCTCTCTATTTTTTTCTTCTTTGTCCTGAGGTAGTCTCAATTCCACGGCTTGCCTCCACACACTCCACTCGCGTAAAATCCACTTGTTACTTGCCGACGGCTCCCGCAGTTTCGATTTAAATGTCAGTCGGAACTCGCCGCTCGCTCCGACCTCGAGGTAGTCTCGGTTACTCCGGTTCTCGGGTTCCACGGTGCCGACCCTCCACGTAACTCGCTCGCCGAATTTGTTTGCCGTTTGAGAAAACGTCCCCGCTCTCTCTCTCTCTCTGCGCTCCCGGCTCCTTTGTTTATCTGGCGTGATCTCGACCGCGCGCGACAAACGTCCGACGGGATCGCACTTTTGCGCGAGCGGAGCGGAGCGGAGTAGCGCCAGCACGGGCACGGGCACGGGCACAGGCACAGGCCTCAGCGAGCCACGGAGAGCGAAGAGCGAGCGGCCGCCCGTTCGTCCGCCAGCGCCAGCCATGAACCTTCTACTCTGTTATTATTGTTTTGGTCGGGCGGCGCATGCGCCCGGCCGCTTCCTCGCCGTCCACCCTCCGCGCCGCGCCGCGCCGCACCGAGCCGAGCCGAGCCGGTGCCCTTCCCCCGTCCGTCCCCGCGCTCGCCGGCTCGTGTAAACAAACCGTTAACTCACGGGTCCCCGGCGAATCGATAATACTCCTCGCCTCGCCACTTTCCCCGTTCCGTGTTCTCTCTCTCGCTCGGCTTCCCGCCGCTCTCCTCGCTCCACGCTCGCCGCGTTCTGTTCGGTTAAGAAAGCGTGCACGCATCGCTGCCGATCGGAAAACGCCTTTGTCGCATATCCGTATGGAATACGCCACGGCTGATAGAAGACGCCCTCGAGACGCGGATTTCATAAACGAAGCGTTTGCTCATGATCATCCTTTTGTGCGTACACACGCGGATCTCTCATCTCTCTCGGAAGCGTGGCGATTTGAACGAAATATCGCAAGAAAGGGGGAGCAGAGCGAGGAGAAGGACGAAGGGGCAGCACGTCGATGAGAGAACAGGGCAGGAGGGAGGATGAGGGCACATCGATGCGCGCGGATCAAGGGTTACACTCGGGCACCTCCTCTACGTCATCCCTCGTTGTGTTTATACGCGCGTGCGCTCAGCGTGCACGCACACACACGCTCGTCCTTGGGACGAATCATTCATTATCGCGTCCACGTAATGCTCCGAGCGTATTACGTCCACGAAAACTCAGCTGCGCGATCGGGTTTCCCTCTGATAACTTAAAACAATACACATTAGAAGGGGGGAGACTACCCACCCAGTAGCATTAATGTCTAAAAGACATCACAAGACATCATAAAGATGTCTTTAAGATGCCAGAAATCTTAAAGATGTCTTTGTGATGTGTTTTAGACATTAATTGCTACTTGGCATACAGAACAGAATAAAAATATGGTTGGTCAAGGCTAAAGAAAGAATTCGAAAGAATTCAATGAATCGAATCTTTAGTTTGTATACTGCACTGAAGTATTATTTTCGTTTCCTTTATATGTCATTTTATCATTATTTATTTCAGATAGTTTAAATATTAGTATAAATATTTAGTACTTGTGTTGAGTAATGTTCAGAAGAAACGAATAGCTTGGTATTTTATCGAGTATTACAATACATTTAATTTTTTTAATTTAAAAAGAATACAAAAATACATGAGTTTTTGGAGTATCGAAACTTATCTTATTCTATACAACTGGTTTTGTAATTGGTTAATTTACCGATTCGATTTACTATCTCCAAAGTGAGACTCATTTGCTTTTTGTTTCGCTTCCTCGTATCTCATTCTTAATGTATCAGGCTTCGCCAAGAACCTCTGCCATAAAATGTCCTTCTCGCGTTTTAGATTGGCGTCCATCCTCTGCGACACGAGAATTATTAGCAAATGTCATATGATTTTCAGGAAATTGATAGGTCAGGATATTTATAGCTGTACCATTCGTTCTTTGAACTGATTCCTGATCCTAGTTATTTCTCCTTGCACCTCTTGAACTACCGCGGATATTTCCTCGCACTTGGAACTTATTTCGTATGAAATTGGCCTGAGGCTGATTGTCGGTCCATTTTGTGTCTCAGCCGTGTAATCTTTATTGATTTCGTTCTCTCTAAATCCACAGAAATATACAAAAAATAACGTATCATCGATATACGAGATTACTACTAATAATACTTACAATTTCTGTAACTTGTCGATTTTATTAGTCAGATATAGTTTCCAACATTGATTTCTTCTTCTCCGCGTTGTCGGTTATCAAGTCATTGTATTTTTTCAATGCGGTAGAGAGCGACTCATCTGAGATATCATCACCGAGCATCATGGACATAAATATTCGATTAAATGCATTGTACGCTTTTGGAGATTGCGTTACGAGAGTCCGCATACTCGTCCTGTTCTTGCTGCATAACCTCCTACACATTTCATTATGTTTCTATGAATGGCGCAGATTATTATTTTTATTAAAATACATTAAATTAGAAAGAAAATCAACTCATAAAAAATACTAATAATTACTAACGCATCTTGCAGAAGAGAGCTTGTATTCCGTGATAATGTAATGACGAGCATCAGCGATGAATTCAGCAACCTCGCGCAGGCAGCGAAATTGCATTTCCATTAACATGCACAGCAAGTCCACATGAACATGTCCATGCTCTCCTGCGAGAGAATGTAAATTCTTGAGCTTCTCGAGACGAGCTTTCCTCCGTTCGAGACGGGCGAGTGCTTCGTTCTTCAAGATCTTTATTGTCTCCATTTCCGCATATTGCACTATCCTCCGGCAAATGTTGGTCCCGCAAAAACTCAACATTCTGCTCCAAGATATCCCTTTTCACGGTTAACGTTTGTATCTCGTCACTGTTCATAAATAATAAGATATACATTTAATGTATATAGCGTGTTTTTTTTCTTGCTTTCCATGTTCCAAACCATAAAACATTAATTATTATAGTATCGATTTAACTTGAATGCGAATTACTTACTGCAATTGACTATCCTCCGGGCACTTTCAAAACTCCACCATTGTAGATATTTGTACGCATTGTAACATTGCCATGTAAAATTTTCTCTTGAACACTAGCATTAATCTGTTCCTAATTTAGAATTAGATAAGCTATATAAAAAAAATAACAACTTGTAAACACATTGTTTAATAAATCTAAAAAGAATATTTTCGTGTTTACTTACTTTGTCTTACACAAGAACAATTCTTGCATCTTCTCATCCATCTGCTTGTCCCTGTTGTCACTTATTAGAGATCCGTAATCTGAATCCTCTTCTTGCTCTTCCTTGTTAGCACTAGTTCCAAATTGCTTCTTTATGTGAATACCCAGATAGTGATTGTAGAGTTCTATTTGCTTGATAAACAGGTCAACAGGCATTTGTGACCATAACACCTGCGCTAGCCTTGCTGAAGAAAAAAAAATAACAATCAGAGTCGAGAAAAATTCTTGTAAAACTAGTTACAAAACTTGCGATAAGTCACATTCTTAGCCGCATCGGCATACACATTCAGAAGACTCTCGATATCCTTAGAAAACTGACAATTATCTTTATCAAATTCCTTCAGAATAACGCTGCAATCGTCATATGCCTTTTCCGTTTCAATCTGCTCTTTATTCAGCATGATTTCTGCTTCTTCTATGTCGTCATCCAGCTTGTTCTCGACTTCTCTGCAATAAAAGTCATCTCTCTAAATTATTCAACTAGTTACATAGATAGTCCTAAGAAAGAAATAAACATTTTATAAGAGTCCTTACTTCAGAACTTTTGTACTGTGTCTCAACGACTGAAGATACTCCTCGTCTTCTCTGCAGCTTTCCTTCAACGCTTCAGTATTCCACAAATAGATCCTCCCGAAGTGTATCGTCCAGGCTGACAAGCTGCAACAAGTCCGGGCAATCTTTGGTGGCTTCTTCCAATGCAGCGTCCAACACTTCAGTCCTTCAACCACTCGCCCGCAGTCTTCCAATGTATTTTTTCTATAAATAAAAAGTGGAAAACTGTCAGAAAAATCCTAATTCCTACTGCTCCAGTTGACTGCGATTCTTGAGAGAGGCATCTAATACAATTTTATCTCCTCGTTAGATAGAACATTGGCGCTGCTCACGTTCTTGCAAAACCATTCCAGAAAAGGCTGCGTGCTCGGTTCGTCGCAGATCTTGCTCAAGATCTCGGACGTGGTCCCCGATAACAGATCCGGACGTAGCCCGCGTAGCTTGTTGTAGAGCAATTTACCGGTAATAACGCTCATCTTCCTTTGTTATCAGGCTTCTCGCCTGGCCTTCTCTTTCGACTCTTTCTCGGTTCAGTTTCAGTAAAGAGTTCCCGATCGTATCTCACAAATCACGTCAGAACTAAACAGCTCCTCCCGCGTCTCGCAGCGTGCTACTTGCAACGGTATTGTGTTTGAATCTTTGCACTTTGCATCCAACACCGTATCGGAAGGAATTACGTCGCCACTAGTCGCCAGCGGCCAATCAACCTCGCGTAAAAAGCTGTAAGTGCAGAAGTCGCGCCATCTCTTTAAATCTTTTCTAATTATCATATTACCCGTAAATATCGAATCTCGGTAAAATCACTTAAGACTCAATCGCCGATAACTACCTCCCTCCTACCTGCTCCTATATTCGTTATTTTATTGGTATTGAAAAAACGTTAAAAAATATTAGAAATAATCAAATAAGAAAAATTACAAATGTTTTAAAATATTTTAAATATTTCAAAAACTTTAAATCGAAAGACATTTCAAAATTTTAAAGACTTCAATAACGTAAATGACGTAAATAATAATTATATCATCGCATTTAAAAATTAAATCTTTGCAAATTATTCGAGTAACTAAATATCCACTAAAAAAAGACATTAAAAATGTAAAAAAAACGCCATGTTTCACGCAAAATAATTTTAGGAATAATATTAGAAAAATAGAGAAAATTAAAAAACACAAAAAAATAAATATAATGGCATGAAAAAGAAGTAAAATCAAAGTATTATTCTAAGTATATTTATTAGAGCAGGTAATATTATTTAAAAAACACAAAAAATAAATATAACAGCATGAAAAAAAGTGAAATCAAAGTATTATTCCAAATACATTTATTAGAGTAAGTAATATTTCGCAAGATATATATTTTGTACGTGAATTAAAGGAATACAATATTTTATAAACTATCTCTCAAAATTGCAGTATAGACCTAATAGGATGCAGAAGACATTTAAAACGTATGAAGTAACAACGGCATGGTAAAATGAAAATATAGAATCCAATAGATAGCGTAACGATCGAGAGGTGCAGAAATTGAAAAGGGTTTAGTTACATCGATAATAAGCAGATAAGACAATCGAAGATAGACATAATCTCCAGCAGCATCCGTCGGACACACCAATCGAATAAAAATGTGGTTTAGCACTAACCACATCCACAGAAATACCACGTACGACACAATCTGTCATCACGGCGAACACAGAATAAATTTGAATCACGAATTTGATTGGGAGAACGTGGAAATTCTTGATAGAGAGATACTTATCCAGAAGATCAGTCTCGGAAATGACCCATATTAAATTACAGAGAAATATAGTATTAATTTACAGGATGACACCGAATTTTTACACCACGCATATATAGCCGTTTTTAATAAATTGTAAACTATGCCCATGAATACTTCTTACTGGTTAACTAAACTTGGTGACGCGTCGAGTTCTGGCGTTGTTATTGGTACTCTGGATCCGATATCATAACAATATATTATCTTATTGACACAACTTTCTACGTAAAACGTTATCGATGACTTGACTTGTAACACGCTTCTTCTTTTCAAATCTTGTCATTTCATCGCTGTGTAACGTGCGGACGGGACGGATAAGTCTCTTCGCTACTTTTATTGTATAGTATATACGGCTTCATGCCCCACCTTCACTTTGACCTTTGGTGAGTCTATAAAGCTTTTTCACTCTTATTTCATCTATTTTTTAATAAAAATTACAGATAAAGATCATTTGGTCCACGTTAATTTAGGTCTGTAAGCTCGCCAGTTACATGGAGAACGTGCGGCAAATCGCTTGTTAATGCTGAGGATGGCTCAAAAATGAGCCGAAACGTTCAATATACTCAAGAAGACGAATAAACTGATTCCACGCACGAAGAATCGCGTTCGACCCTAATAGCCTTTTTTCTCTCTTATTCTTTATCATTATTGATTTTATTTTACCGTATTTTACCGAATTTGATTTTATTTCGCCGTATTTTACCGTATTAGATTTTATTTCACCGAGTTTTACTGTATTTAATTTTATTTTACCGTATTTGATTTTACTTCACCGTATTTTACCGTGTTTGATTTTTATTCAACGTTTTTTACCGTATTTGATTTTATTTCACTGTATATGTTACCGTATTTGGTTTTATTTTAATGTATTTTACCGTATTTGATTTTATTTCATCGTATTTTACCGTATTCGATTTTATTTCTCCGTATTTTATTGTATTTGATTTTTTATTATTTAATTATATTATTTATTTAATTTTGTTATTTATTTATTATTTATTACTTATTTATTATCATTTATTTATTCATTATTATTTATTTATTTATTATTTATTTAATTTATTATTTTATTTAATTTTTAATTTTATCACTTACTCGTGACGAGCGCCTCTAGCGGCACGGTAGGCCAAACCGACATTTTTATAATATTTTGCGAAGAAAAAGACGACGATGACGACGACGACGACGACGACGTATCTGAATGACATAAATTGGGCAGAAAAATAGAGGCATATATGCATATCTATGCGTCAAGTGCATATCTGGTGCATCAATGTTGTATCATTATAATCAGAAAAATCTATTTTCTTCTAAAGTATTTAAATCTTTCGATAATATTAACTTATTAAAAGAATTCAGTGATTTATTTCTGGAGAAGCGTCCTTCTTCCTGTAAAAGATACGCTGTAGCGTCTCACTTATTATTATATATTATTATATTATATATATTATTATATTATGAAAGAAGGATATGAATCGCTTACAAAAGGATGTATTTTTATTCTCTTGTATTTCGTTAAAAAATATCTTGTTAATTAATAATTAATAAATTATTATATATAATATATACTAGGCGTGAGACGCTACCGCGTCTCTTGACGTCTCTTGATAATCGCAAATGTAATTATAATGATACAATCTTCCTTAGAATCTTTTATTGACCCTATATATAATTTTACTGTAAATCTTTTATCAAAATTATACAATCTAAATATAAGATTTTTATTACTGCAATGGTAGTTAAGATTTTGGATTTTTACAATGAAAAATAGTATTCCTCTTCATCGTGGAAATAATTGAAATAATTGAATTAAAATTATATTGACTTTTCACAAAATTACAAATATAGTTTCGAATTTGAGTAATCTTAACGGTAGTAAATACTTCGAGAAAATTCGTGATAATTCTGGTAAAAACAGGTAAGAACAGGCAAGAAGAAGGATCTTGCGCGTCGGGTACATGTGCGATGTAGAAAGCGCATATATACACTATCTATGCAGTCAGCTACTAGACACTAGGCAGCAGAGAGCAGAGTAGGGTGATGCAGGCGATGCAGGATGCAGCCATGCATCGTGTTGTGATGCTCAAGATGTCATTCGCTGCAATTCGCTGCATGGTGAGTGGTGGTACTGGCCTGGCCTGGCGGTGAGTGGGCAGAGCGGTGAGCAGGAGGCAAGAGAGCGAGAGGGAGAGAGGGATTGAGTGAAAGAGGGGGGAGAGACAGAGACGGAGAGAGATTTGGATTGGAGATTGGAGATATTTTTCTTCTGCGATCTGCGAGCGGGATTTGTGTGAGAGAAAAGAGGACTAGAAGAGAAAAATCTTCCCGAGCTCGTGGTAGCCACGATGGATGATCGCGAGGTGAAAGATAAGATGAGGAGCTCGTTGAGAAGTTCATCGAGGTGACGGGTAAGTGTTACATCGTCCGCGCGTCAGCGCGAGAATTATCTCGTTCAGGTTAAATATGCGCGACTCGGACAGCATCGCGAATACGAGTGCCACAGCGCTTTTCTTCGAGTCCATGTGTGAATCGCGACGATGGCAAGGGTGTAAATGTTAGGAACATTACGCTGTTGCGACATACCCAAGCGTTTTTCATGTTTGTGTCCTCTGGTTTAGGCGAGAGCGAGGCGACGGCCCAGCAGTACCTGACATTGGCCGATGGAAACGTGGAGATGGCAATTAGCCTGATGTTCGAGGGTGGCAGACCGCCGGAGACCGAGAACGCAGATCCCGAGCCGCCCGTGAGGGCTCCTATATTACCCACGCGTGAGACGCTAGTGCCTTCGGAGCCGATATGTTCATTGCCACAATTGTCGAACAACGTGTATGACAGATTCCGTGATTTTGCGGCAGAAACTCGTACGCATTTTATCCTACAACTTATATCAATTAGAATATGTATACGTACTGGACAGTTAAGAATAGGTAGTATTAAGTGGGGGATGGTTGCATGGATGGTATGAGGATGTTAAGTTTTTAAACCAAGTTTCTTCAAATCTACTTCTTGGCATCTAAGTCGAAGTTAATAAGTTATTGTTATTATTACATGCTGGTAATTAATGTAGGACGACAAGAGGAAGAGATGACTCGCAGAGTAACTGGCACAAAGCACATATCTCAAAAGAAAACAAAGCGACTGGAAGATCTATTTAGACCACCATGCGATATTCTCTTCTTAGGCTCCTTCATTGAAGCACGGGACCACGCGAAAACTTTAAATCGTTGGCTGCTTGTCAATGTTCAGGATCCACAGGAATTTTGTTGTCAGATTCTCAATAGAGACGTGTGGTCCAACGAGCATATCCAAGAAATTGTGAAGGATCACTTTATCTTGTGGCAAGTATGTCATGTCACCTGAATATCATGTCACTTTCTATAGTTGACGTTTTGATTCGTCGAGTTACATTTGTTGCTTTTAATTTTAGGTCTTGTCTAACACTTCGGACGGGAAACGTTATATAGATTTTTACAAAGTGATGTCATATCCTTACTTGGCGATTGTAGATCCTAGAACGGGAGAATGTATGAAAACGTACAAAAATATTACTGTGGACAGTCTGATATCTGATTTAAATGATGCATTAAGCACACATGCATCTCCCGAAAGTTCACAAGTTACATCTGACTCTTCCAAGGATTGGAATAGTTTTCCTACGAAAACGCCGCCAAAACGAAATAATATAGCTGATCAAATAAAATTAGAGAAAGTTAGTATTTAAATTTTACATTTTTTTTAAAAACCTTTTGAGATAGATTTTTATTTGTAATGATCCTTTTTTTCAGGAATGTGGGATACTTTCTAGATTTTTTGGAAAGAGATGTCAAAATTTGTTCTCCAAAACAGTTCAAGATTTTGGTTAGTATCTTTAAAATTAAGAGCAGTTCAATTTTACAAAGTTACATATATATTGATTGATTTTAAATATAAACTGCATTGTTAAATATTTGTATTATATATATGCAGGAAATGACAATGTAATATCTGATAATATTACAAATTTGAATGGTCCAGGTATGACTATTCCAAGTAATGGAAATAATTATATTGTTCCTTTACAGTAAATTGTAATAGAATAGATATTTGTTTTTTGTTACATTATAAGATAGTTACCGTTCGAATAATATATTTTATATTGTATTTCAATCTAAATTCCGGCAAATATAAAATATACGTCAGTAGATGCTGGAACTATTTTTCTCTGGAAATAGAGTCCGCACTGACAAATTGTTTTTTAGCAATGTTTTCTGAGATCTCACACTCCGAAAATAAACCTAGATACTGTATTTTCTGTTTTTTATTTACCATATAATCTCGTTCATTTATTTGTAAGTTGAGATCTTAGAAAATATTACTAAAAGACAATTTACAAAATGTTTAAAGTATATACATTTTTAGTTTATCGTATATTTTTGTTCATTTGCTTGTAAGTTCTGAGATCTCAGAAAACATTGCCAAAGACAATTTGCAAAATGCTTAAAGTATATGTATTTAGTTTACCATATGTTCTCATTTATTAATTTGTAAGTTGGAAGATCTTAGGAAACATTGGCGACTAACATTTTGCAAAATGTTTAAAGTATGTTTTTGATTTACCATATATTCTCGTTCATTTATTTGTCAGTTGTGAGATCTCTAAAAACATTGTCCAATGCCATTTATTTATGTTATAATGTGTAAAAGTCTAAAAATTACCATTTATTGTAATTGAAATAACAAAAATGGCCAGTTACTTTTATATCTACATATAATTTATATTTTTATTTGAAGATATTTAAATATCTTATACAATATTGAAAGTAGTTAAAAAACTGAAAAATATTTTCGTATAATAAAATATTTATATTTTAATATATTTTGTCTCTTTATTTTGTCTTGTTTATATATTTTTTTACATTACTTTTTAAGAGCAACACTTTTCTAATAACAATATATTTGTTTTTCAATTTGTGCCATATTTATCAAACTGCATCAATGTTTTATTTGCAATTAAATTAATTAACACAGTAAGGCTGATGGCAGAGAACAAGAGGCTATTGTATACAACAGCCTGTTACAACTTACGTTTTTCTCTGCCTTACTTTCCACTACAATAGATGTAAACGCCTAACGTCTTATTCTCTGCTATCAACCTTAGAAAGTATTTAAATAAAATAAGTTCTCAAATAAATCCATGAAATTCTCTCTGTTACTGAATTAGATTATTTAATTATTTAATTAAAAGAACAAATTTTTTATTGAAATAATTAAATTATTTAATCAATATAATAAATTTATTTAGCAGTTGTAAGAGAGTTCCTTAATGCAACAAAAATATAATTTAAGTAAAATAGTACAATACTTTAACTGAAACAATAAAATTGTTTCATTCAACAAAAATATAATTTAAGTGAAATAGTACAATACTTTAACTGAAACAATAAAATTGTTTCATTCAACAAAAATATAATTTAAGTGAAATAGTACAATACTTTAACTAAAACAATAAAATTGTTTCATTCAACAAAAATATAATTTAAGTGAAATAGTACAATACTTTAACTGAAACAATAAAATTGTTTCATTCAACAAAAATATAATTTAAGTGAAATAGTACAATACTTTAACTGAAACAATAAAATTGTTTCATTCAACAAAAATATAATTTAAGTACAATAGTGCAATACTTTAGCCAAAATAATAAAATTGTTTAAGTTAAAAAAATATTCAGCTCTTTTTGAGAGAATATTTATTTTAAGGTAAAGATACATTTTATTTGAAAAGTCAAACAATTGCATTTTGTAGTTTAAACACTGATTCGGTTGGACTATTCCAATGCATAAATTTCTTTACATTTAAGAAAATTTATTAAATCTAAAGAAACATTTCTCTCTGTGTAGGACGTGTTACGATATGCTAGGCATTACATGAAACATCATGCCCGTTCTAAACTGGAGGATGATCCTACTCTCGGCTCATCTTCCTTCTATAGTGTACGTGACATAAACTATAGATTTTTACCCGTCTACACTCTACACTACTACTCGGATGAGCCGAGAGTAGGATCATCCTCCAGTCTAGAACGGGCATCAAAGTGTGAAATTAGTCAGATGACGTACTTGAGTATTTATCACGAAGCGCCGGCGCCGAGTGGTCATTTCATGAACTACCTAGGCACGTTAAGTATTTTGAATAAGTTTCACCAAACGTCGACGTTTCTGGAAGTGCCTAGGTATTTCATGAAATGACGAATATAACGAAAAGACTACGACATATATATAATACCGGTAACCAATAGAAGATAATACAAGTAAAAGAATTTTATAGATAAATGAAAAAATATAAGTACTTAATACTTTTGGCCAAGGTTGTATTCTTCGAAATAAATAAATAAATAAATAATAATAATTAGACAATAAGTTATTAAAAAAATTGATTTACATTTAAAAAAATTTTTTTTAATTAAAAAATGTATTTTTACATGTAATTAAATATTATCTTAATGTAAATAATTTTTATTCGATTTTAAGAAAACCGAATCTAAAAGTAAGAAAATTTTTATATTTTTAACGAAATGTTAAAATAAATTTATTTAAATATTTTTTAATTTTCAAACTTATTATTTCTATATGTAAGATTAATTTGCAAAATTTAAGTTTACATTTTCTTATTTTCATGTTCATAATCAGTAATTGGTAAAAAATAAAAGCTATATTTTAATACGTATAAACTATGTTCTAAAAAATAGTTTTTACAATATAAGAATAATTTACTGTATAGAAAAAATCATTTTCTTAAATTAAATTAATATTGTTGCACTCGCGCTGAGTTCGCAGCTTCGCCCGGTATTTTCCGCCGCGGAGCGTCTTTAGCAACCGGCGTTGCTATGCGTTGTTGATACAGCCCGGCTTTCAGATTTCCTCCGGACCGAAACTCGAGCGAACGTTTCGGTTCTCTTTCTATGATTGTAACATTCGCAATAAACTATCCTTTCGTTCCTAAAACCTGTGTTCCCTTATTCCGCGGTACGCGAAGTTAACGCGCGACCGAGTGCGGGAGTGCCTAGGGAGCGTGCGAAAGTCGCCGGAGTGCAACATTTTGGGGGCTCGTCCGGGATAGAATGACGACCACTCACACCCCGCCGAAGACCCGTTCGCAGGCCGCGGCGTCGAGGACAACGGAGTCGGACACTGCAGAGACGACGGCGGAAGTCGTCACAATACAGGCCGTGATTCGCGAGATCCGCGACATACGCGAGGAACAGGCGCAGAGAGAGAGAGAGAATACGCCGAGACGTTCCGCCGGCAGGAGGAAGAGATCCGTCTTCTCCGAGGGATAGACTCCGCACAAACACAGCTAAGTCTCTCCAATAATAGAGCGTCCGGGGATACGGGGACGCGTTTCGCGCTGTCGGGGGCGAGTGATGTGCGCGCGGACCCCACGGCTTATGCCGCGAATTCGGGAGTGTGCGACGCGCGAGAGAATACGGGAGCGCGGGCCGCGTTTGCGGGTGTAAATGACGTGCGCGCGGAGCTCGGATTTAAGCTCAAGCCCGACGTTTATGACGGATCGGTCCCGTTGCGGGAATTCTTCTCTCAATTCGAGATTATCGCTCGCGCAAATCAGTGGAGCGACGCGTCGAGGACCATCGCATTGGCTTCCTGTTTGAGGGGAAAAGCGCGTTCGATTCTGGACTCTGTCGAAAACGTAGAAAATCTCGAATACGCCGAGCTCAAATCGAAGCTTGAATTGCGTTTCGGGGAAGGGCACCTTTCCCAAAATTATTACTCCCTCTTCACGAATCGGAGACAAAAATTCGGGGAGGACTTTGCGTCTCTCGGCTCCGAATTGGAAAGACTTGTCCGGTTGGCATATCCCGAGTGCCCGTACGCTGTTCGGGACAAGATTGCGTGCTCGCAGTTTATCTCTGCCATAACGGACGGTTTCGTGAAGAGGACCCTTCAGTTGGAGGGAGTTACCTCTTTGAAATTAGCGGTAGAGAAAGCGAAGGCCGTTAAGGCCATACAAGGAGAAAGTTTTGGGGGATTTGGGAGAAAAAAGGAAATTTTTGGTAAACCTTTCGAAAAAGGGGAAAAGAAAACTTTGCCTCAAAATGAGGGCGGCGAAAAATCCGAGGAAAAGGGGGGAGGTAGCGTCCGCAAAGATTTTCCGCGCAATTTTCGAAATCGCGTTTCCGCAAAAGAATGCTGGCTTTGTGGAAAGGTTGGACATTTCCGAGCCGAATGTCCCGCGAACACGGAAAAGGGAAACGCGGAATAGTTACTCTTAGCGGGGGAAGAGTGACCCTCGCAGATAAAACCCCGGAAATTTTAATTCGTTCGATTAGTAATAAGAGTGATTACGATAATTTTTGTTACCAAGGAAAATTAGATGGGAGGGATTGTTTTTTTAAAATCGATACGGGTTCCGATGTTTCCATTTTGAGTAGGAAGTTTCTCGGAGAGGTTAAAGGGAAAATTCGAGTCGAGAATTGTTCTCTTCGTTATCCCACGGGGGAGAGAGTCCCTGTGGAATTTAAAATGGAGGTTGAAGTTCGGTTAGGAAATTTTTCTGTGAATAAGATTTTAATGTACGTGGCGGAAATTGATGATCAGTGTTTGCTGGGGAGAGATTTCTTAAAACTCATTAATTTAGAAGGTATTTTTGATTCGTTTTTTGGAAAGAAGGAGTCAGAAATCGGAAGGGTTTTGAGTTGCTCTCGGATGGCGTATTCTTCTGAAGTAGTTCCTCCTTTCTTGAAAGGGCTATTTGAAAAAGATTCTGAAAATTTGGACGCAGGACAAAAGGAGGTTTTTGCTGGATTTTTGAATGAATTTCAGGATGTCTTTTCTGAAGACGTCGTTGCGGGAAATTGTGAAGTCGTTAATCATGAAATTAATTTGAAAAATCCTATTCCAATTAAGCAAACTCCCCGACATGTTCCTTTTCGAATGCGAGAGGAAGTCGACGGAATTATTGAAGAAATGAAGAAACAGGGCGTTATTGAGGAGTCGCGTAGCCCTTGGGTTTTTCCGGTCGTTCTTGTCAAAAAGAAAGATGGTTCAATCCGTTTCTGTATTGACTTTCGGAAAGTTAACGAGGTGACTGAAAAGGATTCTTTTCCTTTGTCCAGGATTGATGACATCCTGGACCAATTATCGGGCAATAGTTGGTTCTCTACTTTGGATTTGAAAAGCGGATACTGGCAAATTAAGATCCGCCCGGAAGATCGCGAGAAGACGGCCTTTTCTATCGGGAACGGGTTATGGCAGTTTGTCGTAATGCCATTTGGTCTCTGTAACGCCCCTGCCACTTTTGAACGATTGATGAAAAAAGTTCTTCGGAAACTTTTATCAAAGATTTGTTTATCTTATTTAGACGATGTTATCATTTTTGGAAAAAGTTTTGAGGAAATGTTAAGGAATTTAAAAGAAGTATTCTCTCGTTTACGTTTAGCTAACTTAAAAATCAATCCTAAAAAAAGTGTACTTTTTGAAAGAAAGGTTAAATACTTAGGACATGTGATTTCTACAGAGGGCATTGCTACAGACCCTGATAAGATTTCCGCTGTAAAAGAATGGCCGGTTCCTCATTCCAAAAGGCAATTACGTAGTTTTCTCGGTTTCTGCTCTTATTATCGGAAATTCATTAAAGGTTTCTCTTCTTTAGCAAAGCCCCTCTTTACGCTTACCGGAAATCAAGTGAAATTTGTTTGGGGGGAGGAGTGTCAGAACTCTTTTGAGAATTTAAAGCGGGTGTTGACATCCTCTCCCGTACTTTCTTTCCCGAGGGGGGAGGGAGAGTTTGTGTTAGACACTGACGCTTCTAACATCGGGGTTGGTGCGGTGTTATCCCAGAGGCAAGAAGGGTTAGAAAAGGTTATCGCGTATTTCAGCCGTGTGTTGAGTAAAACGGAAAGAAATTATTGTGTTACTCGTCGTGAGTTGTTAGTGATAGTCGACTCGGTTAAATCTTTTCGACATTACCTTTTGGGGCGTAAATTTGTCATCCGTTTGGACCACGCTTCCCTTAAATGGCTTATGTCCTTCAAGGACTTAGAGGGACAATTAGCTCGCTGGTTGGAGAGACTCCAACAATATAATTTTGAGATAATTTATCGTAAAGGTCTTTCGCATGGAAACGCCGATGGATTATCCAGGCGTCAGTGCGAGATTGACGGCTGTGCGTTTTGTGCTAGAGTAGAGGAGAGGAACCCAGTTGAATCGGAGAAAACGGTCGCGCGAATAATCTTGCTGGGAGAAACTTTGGATGAATGGAAAAAAGACCAGCTAGAGGATCAAAATATCGCGGCTGTTTACCGAGGCAAAGAAATGGGGGTACGGCCGTCACGATCTGAGATTTCGACAGGAGACGTTTCCGCTCAAATTTACCTTTCCTATTGGGACGCTATCGTCTTGAGGAATGAAGTTCTTTATAAGATATGGGAGGCTCCTAGTCTTAAGTCCAGGATTCATCAACTCATTGTTCCACAAAAACGAATTAAACAGATTTTAGAGGAGGCACACGATTCTTTTTCGGGGGGACATTTTGGAGTTAACAAGACCCTTGAAAAAATTCGTAAGCGATTTTATTGGGCCACTTGTAAAAGAGATGTAGAAGATTGGTGTAGATCTTGTGAGATCTGCGTTTCGAAAAGGGGACCGTCGGGAAAAGGAAAGTCCCCGTTGCAAATCTATAATGTCGGGTTCCCTTTTGAAAGGGTCCAGATGGACATACTCGGTCCTCTTCCATTGACCAAGTCTGGAAATAAGTATCTGTTGGTCATTGTGGACTGTTTTACTAAGTGGATCGAGGCTTTTCCCTTGAGAAATATGAGAGCAAGGATAATAGCTGAGACTTTTGTTAATCAGTTTATTTCTAGATATGGAGTCCCCTCGGAAGTTCATACGGATCAGGGGAGGAATTTTGAATCGAGACTTTTCACAGAAGTGATGGGACTTCTCGGAATTAAAAAAACTAGGACTACCCCGTTGCATCCGCAGTCTGATGGGCAGGTGGAGAGACAACACCAAACGATTACCAATTACTTAGCCAAATTTATCTCCAAAGATCAAAGAGATTGGGACAAGTGGATTCCCTTATTCCTTTTGGCTTATAGATCTTCAAAACATGAGACCACGGGCGTGACTCCTGCGAAGATGTATTGTGCCCGGAATCTTAAGTTGCCCTTAGATTTATTACAAGGCAGTCCTCCGGGACTTCGGGAGGAGAGCCCTAGGTCAGAGGGCGATTTTATCAAAAGACTGAGGGAAAAATTGGAGGGGATTCATTCGGTAGTCAGAGATAGGTTAGAAATTAGATCTTCTAGGGTAAAAAACTGGTATGATCGTGGAGCCAGGAAAGACCTTTTTCGAGAAAATCAGAAAGTTTGGTTTTATAATCCTCGAAGAGAAAAGGGGAAGGCCCCGAAATTACAAAGTAGTTGGGAAGGCCCTTTTCTAATTGTAAGAAAATTAAGTGATGTAGTATTTTGTATTCGAAAATCCCCCAGGCATAGAAAGAAGGTAGTACATGCGGATAGGTTAGCCCCTTTTTATGAGAGAACAGTAGGAAGTAGTTAAAGAAATCGGAACCCGATTTATCGTTAAAAAGTTTTTCTTTGAAGTTGATATATGTTACTGCGTGTATTGTTTTTTTGTGTTTAAGGGAGAATCTTCGTTTCTTTATTGGAAGATCTTGAAGGACACGGAGTGGACTCTTCATTATTATCTTGAGACCACGGTTTAAAGAAGACTGCCTCTCCCTCGGTTTTTGCAATTGAGGTTTTGCCGAGGGACTTGGGCGAATGCCGAGGCAGGGACTAGGGGAGTCCTGATTCGAATTGTTATTTCGGTCAGAGACAATGGGTCCTCAAAAAGTTATTTCCTCCCCCCTTGTCCGAAGACTTTCGTGAGACGACGTCTGCGGCGGAAGGAGAATGCGGTGAGGAGAACTGCGTCAAGGAGGAATTTTAATGGAGTTCCAGTAAAGCCGAGAAGGAAGAGAGCCTTCTATAACGGCGAGGAACGGAAGAAGGACGGAAAGTTCTTGTTGGCAGGTTGGGCCCAATGAAGGCGAAGCCCGACATCTTGAAGCAACAGCTCGGGATAGGGCGAGGAACGCTTCAGAGCCCTGGAGCCTGCAAAGAAAGTGGAACCTCCTGGAGACTGCCCTTCCGGATTGTCGGGACGACAATCTGAAGAACGGGGAGGGCAGTGTTGCACTCGCGCTGAGTTCGTAGCTTCGCCCGGTATTTTCCGCCGCGGAGCGTCTTTAGCAACGGGCGTTGCTATGCGTTGTTGATACAACCCGGCTTTCAGATTTCCTCCGGACTGAAACTCGAGCGAACGTTTCGGTTCTCGTTCTATGATTGTAACATTCGCAATAAACTATCCTTTCGTTCCTAAAACCTGTGTTCCCTTATTCCGCGGTACGCAAGTTAACGCGCGACCGAGTGCGGGAGTGCCTAGGGAGCGTGCGAAAGTCGCCGGAGTGCAACAATATTTATCGATATTAAAGTAATGTATTTTCTGGTTTGCAGTAAATATTTTCTGATACCAAGCTAATAATTTCTGTCATTTAAGTAAATATTTGTTAAACATATTTATCGATACTAAGTAATTTATTTACTGGATAAAAGTAAATATTTTGTAATTCCAAATTAATGGTATCTTTGATTCAAGTACATAATTATTTACCAATTATAAAGAAATATATTCTTCGTTTTCAAACACCAACTCTTTGATTCAAGTTAACATTCTCTCAGATCAAGTAAATGATTTTGTAGTTAAATTTTTTAAAAACCAAAGTTTTTATTTTATTTATTTAAAATAATATTTATTTTCATCAAGTAAATATATATGCCTAAAATAATCAATTATGTGCAGATATTTTCGTAGATGATTTGCTTGAGTCAAAAAAATATTTATTAAAACAAAATATATATTTCGTTATTGAAAGTAAATATTTGTTTGCTTTTAGTATCCCAGTATTACTAAATTGGTAAATTTAGTAATACTGTAATACTAAATCTTAATAAAAAATTTTCACATTTGGACTTTGCGTCGCAATATCTCCGCTCGTAGGGCATGTAGCGGAAAATTATACAGGAGATACCCCCCTTATTTTGACCCCAACTATCGATTAAGCCTACTTAGAACTTGATCCGTTCACTCGTTATCGAGATCTCAACATCTCGGGTACTCGCAACCCGTCGCTGTCGCGTAAAAGAGTCACGGTGCGGTCTCGCTCCGCGTGTACTTGGCGCGAGACACTACCGTGTCTCTTGATTGGTTTTCTTGAATTAAATATAGTATATTGTACAACTAGTGGGAAAAGTGGTCGATTCTGAATGAGTGTGAAGTTGGGCTCGACCACTCTTCTTCCCACGCGTTGTTCATACTATTTTTCCTAACAAGAACGTGAAACAGGCCGCTTTTCGCGCTTGTTTTACAATTTCATTTCTCCACTGTTAAGAAATGACTCCATTTCTCAACGCTTACGTCATCGATGCGAAATGGATCGTTTTGCTCACTCAAAACAAGCGCGAAAAGCGGCCCATTTCACGCTCGCATTAGGAAAAAAATTTTTTTATTCAAGTAATTTAAAAACTTAAATTAAACAAAAATTTATTTAAAATTGGCTACTACTTTTAAGTAAATGCATTTATTACATGTAAGAAAATTATTTCACAGTTTTAAGAAAATATTATTTGGTTTAAAATAACGTTTTCTTCATGTGAGTAAATATTTATTAAGGACATAAATTACTTTTACGCAAATAAATATTTTCTTGGAAGTAAAAAAATTTGCTAGATTTTAATAAATAATTATTTACTTTAAGTAAATGGATTTTAAGCTAATATATTTACTTAAATCAAATAATATTTTTTTGTCAGTGGATAAGCATCGTCACTTGTTGTCTTACGTTTTTTGCTTTGAAATGAGGAGGAGGAAGAAGACATTCAGTGGAGACTCCCGAAGACGACGATATTACAGAACTGACAAATGGAGAAGGGCGAACTGGACCTATCTGATTAACGAAATCTATAAGTTCGTCAATAAACAATTAATCAGGGAAATCGAAAATATAGAAATAGGCTTTTTTCGACGGTTGAACGTTGGAATCATATCTTTTCTTTTATTCGTCTTGAAACCACTTATTATTAAACAATATGGAAGAAGATAATATCTCAGGAGAACCAAGTCGCACAGACAATGAAGAACAAGTCCTAAACATCACACAGTTGGACTCCTATGTGTCCGTGGACATAATACACAAGATTACCGACATACCTAAAGAGAAGAGAATTTAAAACTGTAAAACGTTTGAACAAGCGTCAAGTTGCGGGATGCTTCGTCCCGCTCAAACTCACGGATAAGCAAGAAGCCGACAGACTGCACTTCTGCCGAAAAATAATAAACGCGGAAAAAAATAATTCTGAGTTCATAAAGAACATATAGTAGTAAGTGGGGAAAAAAATGAATTTATTGCGACGATTCCATGCTTTCATGTCCGAAAAGACAACTACTATTAATTTTTTTCGATTGGGAAGGATTAATTCATAAAGAATTTTTTACGGAATACGAGCCGGGTGGATTTGACGTTGAAATGGACGATGAATTTATTCGCGCGTTCTTGAACGTTGATGTCGAAGGAGAAAAAAGAGGCTGATAAAAGGAAGGAGACCAGCCGTCACCCTCTACTACATACTTACTACGTACTATTTTCTGCATTAAAATTACAGAAAAATACAGAAGTAAAAAATTATTCCGTTTTATCAAACTTGACGGGTTCTGTGCCCTTAAAATATTATAATAACAAATTAATAAATACAAAGTATTTTATACATATAATCATTAGTCTACACGGAAAAAAAAGAATTCTCTCCTATAGCTAATCATGGTTTGCTGTAATAACGTTTGCTGCTGTAACTAACAAATTTGCTCTTGTTACTAATGTTTTGATGTGGTAGCAAACTATGCATATCTGTCACAAACATTTTATTTAGCAACATACAGTTAGCTATCCCAGCTAATTGATATGTTTCACTCAGCACTAACATGTCAATATTTGTACGGAAATGAAAAGAATTGGTATGTGAGCTATACATTTAGGTATGGCACACAAGCGTTTGTCACTGTCGATCGAAATGTGCACGCTTTGTAAAAAAGAAGAACGTTGACGAGACGAAAAAGAACATCAACGGCTCGGCGGCAGCGGCAGAGGCGCGCGTGGTTCTCGTCGATGCTACGAAGGACCGGTGATAAAGTGATACATCACAGTGATACGTGCGTGCGGTACTGCGGAGGCATATCGTTGTGGCAGTTGGTCCATTCTGTTATTACTCGTATAAATATAGTAATTACTGCTTATTGCTCTTTTGCGTACGCGTATTTACACTTACGGTTCTTCGAGAATTTTCGAGAACATGGCGTCTGACGCAACGCGTTTATTGCTCGAGTGGAATTTCAGTAATGTGGTAATTGCGATTTTTACAGGTATATAAGTTGCTTTATGGTGGATCATTGCTTTATTTATAATAATAATAGACTTATTAGTCCCTGCCGTAAAAGGCAGCGTGGCGACATATGTATACGGTGCAAACGTAGCCTTTCTAGATGCTTTCTCACTAGGAAAAATAAATTAGTGTCTCTAACCAAACCGTTTAGTTAAGACATTTTTTAACAGCAACCAAATATCTTGTTTTCCATAACAAAATATTTAGTTACTTCTGCTAAATACAGTTTTCTGATTTGTTCTGTGGACCAAATGATTTTGTTCTTAGACCTCACGTACAACAATTAAGCATTTTAGTTACTTTACCCGCAGAAACTACATAATAATAAAATCTTCTGTTACATAAGCTAAAATAATGCCCAATAAGTACAATTTTGTCTTTCTATGCATTAAAATTTAGATTTTATACACTATGTTATATATTAAGAAAACATTATAGTAGTTTTAACAAAACTACCTTGTTCTTCTAGCCAAATATGATTTGGTATATTTTATACACAAGGGCACCGTTGTTCACGTCTATAGATGGTGTAGGTACGTGCTGCTGGAAACAAACGGTATCAGATAATAGCGTGGTTAGCCCGCGTTTCTGCATTTTGCTTTTCTTCTGGCTCTGCGTGATGCCTATTGTTGTGAGACTCATAAGTGAGACTTATTGTTGTAAGATTTATAACTTCATGTATATACGTGCAGTGAGATCGTTTCGTGTTTAATGAAAACATTTTCGTAAGTATGAGTTTCAAGTTCCGTGAAGTTGGCACCCGACTTTAACAAAATAAATTTTTAAAAAAAGGAAATTGTAGCATTTTCTTTGTAGTTGTTTGTAGTAACAATAATTCCGTTTGTAGTTTTATCGATTTCGCAAAAACAAAGATTTTTAAAAATCACTCTTGCCTAAAATTGAGATATTTGAAATTCGATCGCGCCATGTGTTTTAGAATCGTTTGTAGTTGTTTGTAGTAACAATAATTTCGTTTGTAGTTTTATCCATTTGGAAATAACGAAAAATTAAAAAAATCACTCTTACTCAAAATTGAGATATTTGAAATTCGTTCGCGCCATGTGTTTTAGAATCGTTTGTAGTTGTTTGTAGTAACAATAATTACGTTTGTAGTTTTATCCATTTGGAAATAACGAAAAATTAAAAAAATCACTCTTACTTAAAATTAAGATATTTGAAATTTGTTCGCGCCATGTGTTTTAGAATCGTTTGTAGTTGTTTGTAGTAACAATAATTTCGTTTGTAGTTGAATAATATAAAAGTTACAACGTATTTGCAATATACAAATAACGTATCTCTGTCAATTTTAAAGATATCTCAAATCCGCTTGCCCCATGTGTTTTAAAATCGTTTGTAGTTGTTTGTAGTAACAATAATTTCGTTTGTAGTTTTATCCATTTTGAAATAACGAAAAATTTGAAAAATCACTTTTACTCAAAATTGAGATATTTGAAATTCGCTCGCGCCATGTGTTTTAGAATCGTTTGTAGTTGTTTGTAGTAACAATAATTTCGTTTGTAGTTGAATAATATAAAAGTTACAACGTATTTGTAATAAACAAATTACGTATCTTTGTCAATTTTAAAGATATCTCGAATCCGCTTGCGCCATGTGTTTTAGAATCGTTTGTAGTTGTCTGACAAGTGTGTAGTTGTTTAACAACATTGTTTAACAACTACAAACAATTCTAAAACACATGGCGCAAGCGGATTCGAGATATCTTTAAAATTGACAAAAATACGCAATTTGTTTATTACAAATACATTGCAACTTTTAAATTATTCAACTACAAACGATATTGTTGTTACTACAAACAACTACAAACGATTCTAAAACACGTGGCGCAAGCGGATTCGAGATATCTTTAAAATTGACAAAGATACGTAATTTTTTTATTACAAATACGTTGTAACTTTTATATTATTCAACTACAAACGAAATTATTGTTACTACAAACAACTACAAACGATTCTAAAAACACATGGCGCGAGCGAATTTCAAATATCTCAATTTTGAGTAAAAGTGATTTTTTAAATTTTTCGTTATTTCCAAATGGATAAAACTACAAACGAAATTATTGTTACTACAAACAACTACAAACGATTCTAAAACACGTGGCGCAAGCGGATTCGAGAAATCTTTAAAATTGACAGAAATACGTTATTTGTTTGTTACAAATACATTGCAACTTTTAAATTATTCAACTACAAACGATATTGTTGTTACTACAAACAACTACAAACGATTCTAAAACACGTGGCGCAAGCGGATTCGAGATATCTTTAAAATTGACAAAGATACGTAATTTTTTAATTACAAATACGTTGTAACTTTTATATTATTTAACTACAAACGAAATTATTGTTACTACAAACAACTACAAACGATTTTAAAACACATGGCGCGAACGAATTTCAAATATCTTAATTTTAAGTAAGAGTGATTTTTTTAATTTTTCGTTATTTCCAAATGGATAAAACTACAAACGAAATTATTGTTACTACAAACAACTACAAACGATTCTAAAACACGTGGCGCAAGCAGATTCGAGATATCTTTAAAATTGACAGAAATACGTTATTTGTTTGTTACAAATACCTTGCAACTTTTAAATTATTCAACTACAAACGATATTGTTGTTACTACAAACAACTACAAACGATTCTAAAACACGTGGCGCAAGCGGATTCGAGATATCTTTAAAATTGACAAAAATACGTAATTTTTTTATTACAAATACGTTGTAACTTTTATATTATTTAACTACAAACGAAATTATTGTTACTACAAACAACTACAAACAATTTTAAAACACATGGCGCGAACGAATTTCAAATATCTTAATTTTAAGTAAGAGTGATTTTTTTAATTTTTCGTTATTTCCAAATGGATAAAACTACAAACGAAATTATTGTTACTACAAACAACTACAAACGATTCTAAAACACGTGGCGCAAGCGGATTCGAGATATCTTTAAAATTGACAAAGATACGTAATTTTTTTATTACAAATACGTTGTAACTTTTATATTATTTAACTACAAACGAAATTATTGTTACTACAAACAACTACAAACGATTTTAAAACACATGGCGCGAACGAATTTCAAATATCTTAATTTTAAGTAAGAGTGATTTTTTTAATTTTTCGTTATTTCCAAATGGATAAAACTACAAACGAAATTATTGTTACTACAAACAACTACAAACGATTCTAAAACACGTGGCGCAAGCAGATTCGAGATATCTTTAAAATTGACAGAAATACGTTATTTGTTTGTTACAAATACCTTGCAACTTTTAAATTATTCAACTACAAACGATATTGTTGTTACTACAAACAACTACAAACGATTCTAAAACACGTGGCGCAAGCGGATTCGAGATATCTTTAAAATTGACAAAGATACGTAATTTTTTAATTACAAATACGTTGTAACTTTTATATTATTTAACTACAAACGAAATTATTGTTACTACAAACAACTACAAACGATTTTAAAACACATGGCGCGAACGAATTTCAAATATCTTAATTTTAAGTAAGAGTGATTTTTTTTAATTTTTCGTTATTTCCAAATGGATAAAACTACAAACGAAATTATTGTTACTACAAACAACTACAAACGATTCTAAAACACGTGGCGCAAGCAGATTCGAGATATCTTTAAAATTGACAGAAATACGTTATTTGTTTGTTACAAATACCTTGCAACTTTTAAATTATTCAACTACAAACGATATTGTTGTTACTACAAACAACTACAAACGATTCTAAAACACGTGGCGCAAGCGGATTCGAGATATCTTTAAAATTGACAAAGATACGTAATTTTTTAATTACAAATACGTTGTAACTTTTATATTATTTAACTACAAACGAAATTATTGTTACTACAAACAACTACAAACGATTTTAAAACACATGGCGCGAACGAATTTCAAATATCTTAATTTTAAGTAAGAGTGATTTTTTTAATTTTTCGTTATTTCCAAATGGATAAAACTACAAACGAAATTATTGTTACTACAAACAACTACAAACGATTCTAAAACACGTGGCGCAAGCAGATTCGAGATATCTTTAAAATTGACAGAAATACGTTATTTGTTTGTTACAAATACCTTGCAACTTTTAAATTATTCAACTACAAACGAAATTATTGTTACTACAAACAACTACAAACGATTCTAAAACACATGGCGCGAGCGAATTTCAAATATCTCAATTTTGAGTAAAAGTGATTTTTTAAATTTTTCGTTATTTCCAAATGGATAAAACTACAAACGAAATTATTGTTACTACAAACAACTACAAACGATTCTAAAACACGTGGCGCAAGCGGATTCGAGAAATCTTTAAAATTGACAGAAATACGTTATTTGTTTGTTACAAATACATTGCAACTTTTAAATTATTCAACTACAAACGATATTGTTGTTACTACAAACAACTACAAACGATTCTAAAACACGTGGCGCAAGCGGATTCGAGATATCTTTAAAATTGACAAAGATACGTAATTTTTTAATTACAAATACGTTGTAACTTTTATATTATTTAACTACAAACGAAATTATTGTTACTACAAACAACTACAAACGATTTTAAAACACATGGCGCGAACGAATTTCAAATATCTTAATTTTAAGTAAGAGTGATTTTTTTAATTTTTCGTTATTTCCAAATGGATAAAACTACAAACGAAATTATTGTTACTACAAACAACTACAAACGATTCTAAAACACGTGGCGCAAGCAGATTCGAGATATCTTTAAAATTGACAGAAATACGTTATTTGTTTGTTACAAATACCTTGCAACTTTTAAATTATTCAACTACAAACGATATTGTTGTTACTACAAACAACTACAAACGATTCTAAAACACGTGGCGCAAGCGGATTCGAGATATCTTTAAAATTGACAAAGATACGTAATTTTTTTATTACAAATACGTTGTAACTTTTATATTATTTAACTACAAACGAAATTATTGTTACTACAAACAACTACAAACAATTTTAAAACACATGGCGCGAACGAATTTCAAATATCTTAATTTTAAGTAAAAGTGATTTTTTTAATTTTTCGTTATTTCCAAATGGATAAAACTACAAACGAAATTATTGTTACTACAAACAACTACAAACGATTCTAAAACACGTGGCGCAAGCGGATTCGAGATATCTTTAAAATTGACAAAGATACGTAATTTTTTTATTACAAATACGTTGTAACTTTTATATTATTTAACTACAAACGAAATTATTGTTACTACAAACAACTACAAACGATTTTAAAACACATGGCGCGAACGAATTTCAAATATCTTAATTTTAAGTAAGAGTGATTTTTTTAATTTTTCGTTATTTCCAAATGGATAAAACTACAAACGAAATTATTGTTACTACAAACAACTACAAACGATTCTAAAACACGTGGCGCAAGCAGATTCGAGATATCTTTAAAATTGACAGAAATACGTTATTTGTTTGTTACAAATACCTTGCAACTTTTAAATTATTCAACTACAAACGATATTGTTGTTACTACAAACAACTACAAACGATTCTAAAACACGTGGCGCAAGCGGATTCGAGATATCTTTAAAATTGACAAAGATACGTAATTTTTTAATTACAAATACGTTGTAACTTTTATATTATTTAACTACAAACGAAATTATTGTTACTACAAACAACTACAAACGATTTTAAAACACATGGCGCGAACGAATTTCAAATATCTTAATTTTAAGTAAGAGTGATTTTTTTAATTTTTCGTTATTTCCAAATGGATAAAACTACAAACGAAATTATTGTTACTACAAACAACTACAAACGATTCTAAAACACGTGGCGCAAGCAGATTCGAGATATCTTTAAAATTGACAGAAATACGTTATTTGTTTGTTACAAATACCTTGCAACTTTTAAATTATTCAACTACAAACGATATTGTTGTTACTACAAACAACTACAAACGATTCTAAAACACGTGGCGCAAGCGGATTCGAGATATCTTTAAAATTGACAAAGATACGTAATTTTTTAATTACAAATACGTTGTAACTTTTATATTATTTAACTACAAACGAAATTATTGTTACTACAAACAACTACAAACGATTTTAAAACACATGGCGCGAACGAATTTCAAATATCTTAATTTTAAGTAAGAGTGATTTTTTTAATTTTTCGTTATTTCCAAATGGATAAAACTACAAACGAAATTATTGTTACTACAAACAACTACAAACGATTCTAAAACACGTGGCGCAAGCAGATTCGAGATATCTTTAAAATTGACAGAAATACGTTATTTGTTTGTTACAAATACCTTGCAACTTTTAAATTATTCAACTACAAACGATATTGTTGTTACTACAAACAACTACAAACGATTCTAAAACACGTGGCGCAAGCGGATTCGAGATATCTTTAAAATTGACAAAGATACGTAATTTTTTTATTACAAATACGTTGTAACTTTTATATTATTGAACTACAAACGAAATTATTGTTACTACAAACAACTACAAACGATTCTAAAACACATGGCGCGAACGAATTTCAAATATCTCAATTTTGAGTAAGAGTGATATTTTTAATTTTTCGTTATTTCCAAATGGATAAAACTACAAACGAAATTATTGTTACTACAAACAACTACAAACGATTCTAAAACACGTGGCGCAAGCGGATTCGAGATATCTTTAAAATTGACAGAAATACGTTATTTGTTTGTTACAAATACATTGCAACTTTTAAATTATTCAACTACAAACGATATTGTTGTTACTACAAACAACTACAAACGATTCTAAAACACGTGGCGCAAGCGGATTCGAGATATCTTTAAAATTGACAAAGATACGTAATTTTTTTATTACAAATACGTTGTAACTTTTATATTATTCAACTACAAACAAAATTATTGTTACTACAAACAACTACAAACGATTCTAAAACACATGGCGCGAGCGAATTTCAAATATCTCAATTTTGAGTAAAAGTGATTTTTTAAATTTTTCGTTATTTTAAGAAAACATTATAGTAGTTTTAACAAAACTACCTTGTTCTTCTAGCCAAATATGATTTGGTATATTTTATACACAAGGGCACCGTTGTTCACGTCTATAGATGGTGTAGGTACGTGCTGCTGGAAACAAACGGTATCAGATAATAGCGTGGTTAGCCCGCGTTTCTGCATTTTGCTTTTCTTCTGGCTCTGCGTGATGCCTATTGTTGTGAGACTCATAAGTGAGACTTATTGTTGTAAGATTTATAACTTCATGTATATACGTGCAGTGAGATCGTTTCGTGTTTAATGAAAACATTTTCGTAAGTATGAGTTTCATGATAATTGCTGGATGCATGTGATATTATCGGTATATCCAAAAGGAGTATACCTTGTCCTTTGTGAAATTGTTTCTGTTTGTAAAATAGCGCGCTCGCGAAGCAATCCCGGATAGCGACAGCGACAATGACGCAGCAAGGGGGGGCCGCGAGCCCGCGCGATCGTCTTTCGTTTTACCGGTCGCGACACGATTCTCGCAACGACGCGTAAAATTGCCGAGTCGGTCGGAACACGCTGCGGCAACACGCGAGATCTAGTCTCTGCTTTCTTTGTTCGAGCTTGCGATATCTTGATATCAGTCGATAGCTCAGTGATCTTTCGTTTCTAAGTACATTCGGTAGTACGATTAAGAACGTTGTTTAATAGTTTACGCGACTAGTGTCATTTGCTGTTCATTATTATTAACGTATACGACATTCGTCGACGTGTGCGACATTCGTCGAGCGAACTTAGTGCGTGCGGGCCAGCGAGGCCTCGGCGTTGCAGCCCCACGTCGGGCGCCAGCATCTAGGAAACAGGACCTTCCATCTAAGCCGACGTCTTTCATAGACGCTGCACGACGCTGTTCCTCTCAGGTGACGGACTCGGACAGAGCATCCCGTGCTGGGATCCCTTGTCGTCATCGTCCTTGACGATCTGGCAACGAACGGTAAGTACTCTTCTATCCGATTTATCGGATAAGCGTGTACCACGCAATTGCTTGCTCTTTCAAGCACGTCCAAAGTCATTCGGATAAATCTCTTTCGCGACAAGTGTGTTCTTTATTAGAGTCATTCTATCGGGCACGCGACGGCTATGGCCGTGTGTTATTGCGCTAGTGTAATTACTTCGTTTTATTGAATATTATCGTGTGTTCCGTCATGACGGGGGCGTCTCGCCGCCTAAACGCGATTCGAAGTTCTTACAATTGTTTACATTCATCGTCAGGAATTTCACCTCGCCTCGACTTATCCCCTCGTCGCGTCGGTTACTGTATTGTGTACAACCGTTGCGCGTGTTCGTATTTATAAATTTCCCGATTACTTTACATTCTGCGAACTGTAAGCCTTGCGCTGATTCATTTGCGTTATCTTACTTATATTTTACTTCTGGCGTTAATTTAGTTGCATTTATTATTTGCGACTGGTTTTACGTTGACTCACTTACGTTATATATTATTCGTGTTGCATTTTTTACATTGTAATCATATTGACCCACTTACGGTACATAACTTGCATTGTACTTGCATTGATTAATTCTTGTGATATTATTCGTATGGTATTTATTACGTTACTTTACTTGCGCCTCATTATTCATGTTATCTATCCGGGGATTTATCGGTATTACACTACTAATATTGATGTTATATTTGAGTGGCGATACGCGATACGCACATTATATCTTTCAGTAATTCACTCTGATTATACTATTAGCTTTTTTCTTTATAGATTTACTAGCAAAACACTATTTGCATTATTTCTTTCATTTACTCACTTGTGTTAAATTACTCGCTCTATATCTTTCATTGACTTATCTGCTTTACTTATATTATTTATATTCCACCTTACATTTCTTTACTAGCGTCATATTATTCACATATATGACTTTACTCAGATCACAATACCTGTTGTCACTTTGTACGATATATTTATTGCGATATCATACTTGCTTACCGCAACTTGCTCATTTATTTTATATTAGCTGGTTACCCGGGCTTCGCCCGGGAGTCGTTTTTCTTCAACCGACTTTATATTTGTGTTTTAATATCCTTAATCGAAAAAATTCCTTTATCAGTTCGGATACCGATTCCCAAAAAGATCGGTAACAAAAAACTATACACTCTATAGCATTCCTCGGAAAATTCTACCCCTATTTTATATACTTTTGGCAAAAAAAAATCGATAATAAAAAATTATACACTTTACGGCACTTTCCGGGAAATTCTACCCCTACTTTATATACAATTCTTTAAGATTTGATCAATTATTTGCCGAAAAATTGGGAAAATTTCGGATACCGGTTCCCAAAAAGATCGGTAACGAAAAACTATACACTCTATAGCACTCCCCGGAAAATTCTACCCCTGTTTCATATATAATGCTTTAAGATTCGGTGGAAAACTGTAGATTTGCATAGCGGACAAACATACATACATTCATTTTTATATATATAAGAGAAGATGTCACCAAGTTTCAAATTAATTGGCTTCTTTTTAATTCAAAATTCAAAATTCAATCACCGAAAAATTCGTCAAACTTCTGATACCTGCTTCCAAAAAAATCGGTAATGAAAAATTATATACTTTATAGCACTCCCCGGAAAATTCAACCCCTACTTTATGTACAATTCTTTGAGATTCGGTCATTCCGAAACCGGTTTCCAAAAAAATCGGTAACAAAAAATAGTACATTTTATAGCACTCCCCGAGAAATTCTACTCCTTCTTCATGTATAATTTTTTAAGAATCAATCAATTATTTCCCGAAAAATTTAAAAAATTAAAAAAACCGGTTTCCAAAAAGATCGGTAACAAAAAATTATATTATCTATAATTCCTTGAAATTCGGTGAATTATTTCCCGAAAAATTAAAAAAATTAAAAAAACCGGTTTCCAAAAAATCGGTAACAAAAAACTATACACATAGTGGCACTACCCGGAAAAATCTACCCCTATTTCATATATTTCAATCAATTATTTCCCGAAAAATTTAAAAAATTAAAAAAACCGGTTTCCAAAAAGATCGGCTATACAAATTATACAGTTTGTAACACTCCCCGGGAAATTCTACCCCTGTTTTATATACAATTCTTTAAAATTCGGTCAATAAATTCCCGAGAAATTGAAAAAATTTCGGTACCGATTTCCAAAAAAATCGGTAATGAAAAATTATACACCTTATGGTACTCCCCGGGAAATTCTACCCTAGTTTTATATACAATTCTTTAAGATTTGATCAATTATTTGCCGAAAAATTGGGAAAATTTTGGACACCGGTTCCCAAAAAGATCGGTAACGAAAAACTATACACTCTATAGCACTCCCCGGAAAATTCTACCCCTGTTTCATATATAATTCTTTAAAATTCGGTTGAAAACTGTAGATTTGCATAGCGGACAAACATACAAACATACAAACATACATTCATTTTTATATATATATAGATTATATTATTGCCTTTATTTTTAGGATTAATTTTAATACTTGCATTCTATAACCTATTTCTTTATTGTGTGTCTCATTGCATTGCATTTTAATTTATTTTATCCTGAAACTACTTCAGGCTGTTCTTCTGCGATACAAACCTGGAAGGTGAACTGAGCGTTGTGTACCTTTCTCCGTATTATTCTGATTTTGTCAACTGTATGCAACGTAGCATAAAATGAGCGACGAAGAATTTATTAAAACATTAAAAGAATGGGGTCTGGAAAAATGGACATCAAAATTTTTGGGTATGTACTTCAAAATTCTTTTCTCGTATATTTAGATAATAGGATATACTGCATATTCAATGTACTTGTTAAAATTGATAAACATTACGTGTCATCAATGTTGTAAGAGTAATATGTAGTGTATAAAAAATTGATTGGAATTTTACAGACCAAGAAATAAGCCCTTCATTATTGCTAAGTATTTCGGAACAAACATTATTTGAATTAATACCTACCGTTGGTGCAAGATGTGTTTTTATAGAGAAAAGGAAACAGTTTTTAAAAGAACAGTCAACAAAGGTTAGAAGGAATAAAATTAATAATAAAGATAATAATATGTGTGATTACTAGTGTCATCTTGGAGCAACTTTTTTTTTCATTTTACGAATATAGCATATATACTTGCAGAAAGGTAAAATAAGATACTTGTTAAAGTTTGAGCCCTTAATATTAATATTAACAGGTCGCTCATCGCAATTTTTTATTTTTTATTTAGTAAAATAAAAAAAATTTTATAACTTTAACAAACAGTAATACAGCATTGCTCTACATAGATTTTTGTAGTAAATTTACCTCTCTACAAAAAAGATCTCTTATCATTTTTTCATAAATTCAACCGTTCAAAAGATATTCAAAGTTAAAATTTGATAAATTTTATAAAACTTGTTTTTGCTTCTTATGAATTTTGTATCATATTGACTATCAAAAATTATGAACTTATCAATACATATTTTTGTAGAAAATTTAACGATTTACAATAAAGGTCTCTTATATTTTTTTCCATAAATATAACCATTTAGACGATATAATTTTTATACACTTTGAACTTTAAACCTTAATTGTAGATCGTTAAATTTTCTACAAAAATATGTATTGATTATTTCATAATTTTTTATAGTCAATATGATACAAAATTCATAAGAAGCAAAAACAAGTTTTATAAAATGTATCATTTAACTTTGAATATCTTTTAAACGGTTAAATTTATGAAAAAATGATAAGAGATCTTTTTTGTAAAGCGGTAAATTTACTACAAAAATTTATGTAAAGCAATGCTGTATTACTGTTTGTTACATAGTTATAAAATTTTTTCTATCTTACTAAATAAAAAATAAAAAATCACAATGAGCGATCTGTTAATATTAATATTAAGAGTTCAAACTTTAACAGGTATCTTATTTTACCTTCCTGCAAGTATATATGCTATTCGTGAAATAAAAAAAAAGTTGCTCCAAAATGATACCCTAGTGATTGCATAACATATATCTCTTTATTTATTTAAACTAAAATATATTAAATTTAAAATATTATATAGAATATTTCTAGATGTGAAAATGTTCCGAATACACAAAATGAATCTGCATCAGATATATCCAGAGAAACAATAGAACAAATACAAGAAAAAGAAGTCGAATCTCATGAAATATTGGCACAAAATGAAAACGCAATACTAATAGAAATAGAAGATTCCGTGGCTTATGAATCAAAGGATCCCGATATTAAAAATGTGTTTTCTTTAGTAAGATTTTTTGAAATTTCAACTTTTTTTAAACTTCAGTAAAACGTAGCATTCAACGTAGTATTCATGAAGGTTCTAGGAAGAAATCTCCCCGGAAAAATCCTCCCCGGAAATAAGTTCCCGGAAAAATCTCCCCGGAAAAAATCTCCCCCGACAAATATCTCCCACGGAAAAAATTTCCCCCGGAAGAAATCTCCCCCGGAAGAATTCTCCCCCGGAAAAAATATCCCCCGTAAAAAATCTCCCAATCCAAAATTCCAGTACTGCTGTATTTCTAATTGAGATGGCATTTTTAAAAGCCGTTACACTAGACTGTGCGACTTTATTTGGTGCTTGTATATGTTATTATTCGGAACCGTCAACTGATTGTGCTGTGTTTACTCTTCGTCAGCAATATCACCGCGAATAACAGTAATCAGTCTGTTGTAAGTACTGGTAGCGATATTATCGTGCGCCATGCCGCTCAAATTTGTAAAAAGCAACAAGGGAAAAAATCAGCTGATTGCTGATGGTGAATTGTATTACAAGCATGGGGAGGGGTCTAATGGAAAAGTTATTTGGCGGTGTGTGCAGTATAAATCCGGGTGTCGGGGGATTTGTCACACGTCGTCGGAGTTACGCGATGGTATGTAAATTAATGTGCTTCATAGCTGTATCGGAAAATTGTCATTACTCTTTTATTTTTTGCTTATTGTAGGCATCATTTTGCATCAAACTGAGCACACAACTCACACTCCTAACGCTGCAGCTGTTGAGACAAAACGCGTTGTTGCAAAATTACGGAAGAAAGCGGTTACAAGCAAGGAAGCATCATCGTCGTTAGTGGCGTCCGTACTGGGTACGGTGTCGTCTCCTGTTGCTGCACAATTACCGAGTGCTGAGTCGTTGAGTCGGACTGTCCGAGGAATCCGTCAAAGGAACAATCCTTTACCGCCTAATCCCAGGAAGAACACATTGTATGAAATACCAGAACACTTTCAAAAGACATTGAAGAGCGTGAAATTCTTGTTATTCGACTCTGAGGATATTAACAACAGACTGCTTATATTTGCTACGGAGGATAATCTGCAGGTGTTGCGAGGATGTGACATATGGTATTGCGATGGTACTTTTAAAGTAGTGCCTGAAATATTCGACCAACTGTACACCGTACATGGGGAGGTGAATGGCAAGGTTGTGCCTCTCGTATATGCGTTATGCCCTAATCGACGCAAGAGAACATATCAAACTCTGTTACGGGCTCTAAAAAATGCTATTCCCGGGGTGGCCCCAAAAAATGTAATGTCGAATTTCGAGATGGCATTTTTAAAAGCCGTTACGCTAGAATTTCCCGAGTGTGACATCAAAGGGTGTTTATTCCATTTCGGTCAGGCACTTTGGCGTATACAAGATCACGACCTTGCGCCATTGTACCGCGCGAGCAGCCGCGCAGCTCGTAATTTGCGAATGTTATTCGCATTGGCGTTCGTTCCTTCCTGCGATGTTACTTACGCGTACGATACTTTGCTGCAGTCGCCATTTTTCACGGATAATGAGAAGGATTTGAGAGGTTTCCTCGATTATTTTGAGCACACTTGGGTTGGCGTGTTAGGTCGTCGTAAGGTACGACGCGGCGCAATGTTTGACATTTCTTTGTGGAACCACTACTCCTCAGTGATGGTGGCTGCTGCTCGTACCAACAATGCAGTGGAAAGGATGGCACCATGCACTAAATCGGAGGGCAAATGGTTCGCATCTCGTACTGTGGAAAATGATTGAGTTGCTTCAAGCAGAGCAGGGTCTCGTCGAGGCTCACATTGCGCGCGCGGATGCTCACGCTCCTGCGAATAATAGAAACAAGCGCTACAAAGACAACGATGCGCGATTGAAGAGTCTCGTTGCAGCCTACAACCGACAGGATGTGTTACAATATTTGAAGAATGTCGCTGCCAATCTGTCGTTATAAAAATTTGTTGTGGATTATGTGTTATTTATCTTTGTTGTTAGTTACGCCGATTGTATTACGTTAATTGCGCTTTGTTGGATGCGTTGAATTTTGCTTTGTATTAAATTATAATGAGTTATGTATTTATTGTCCTTGTTTTTAGTCACGTTGACTTTTTTAATTTATTTGCGCTTTGCTGGTTGCGTCAAACTTCTTGAGAAATGTTGCTGTCAATCTTTCTTTGTATTAAATTATTATGAGTTATGTATTTCTTATCTTTTGCTGGGCACGGAAAATTTTTCCGGGGGAGATATCTTCCGGAGGAGATATTTTCTGGAGGAAATTTTTTCCGGGGGAGATATTTTCCGGGGAAGATTTTTTCCGGGGGAGATTTTTTGATCGGGAGATTTTTTCCGGAGAGATTTTTTCCGGGAACTGATTTCCGGGAGATTTTTTCCGGGGAACAAAACGTCGGTTACGATTCATGAATACTTATTTGATTTTGTATTATATAAAAAACATGTTTATACAGTTTTTCTTGTTCTTACAAATCAATACATAATTTATACATCTTTTTAGGATTATAAAAAAACATTGTTTGGAACAATGTATAGATGGAAGAATTATTATTGCTAATTACAAAAAAGAAGTAAAACTTAACAGACAATTACGTTCCAAACTTGTTGACGTAATTGTAACGAAATTAATGTCTTTGTTCTATAGTGACAAACAAAGGTAAGATAATATTTTAGAAATATTGTAACTTATAATTAATTTAATAAAGAAAAATAATTTATACATTTATAAATAAACTAGGATATCCCTAAAAAACAAACATTTTGAGTTTATTGCAACTCAAATTGTAAAAATATTTCCTACTGAAAATAGCAGTATCTATTACGTTCCGCCTAAAACTGAAGGTCCTCAACAAAAAATTTCTAAAGGAAAATTAGTAGATTGTTATAGAAATAAACTGAGAGAATGTCGAAAATGTGGATTAATAAATAGGAAAAGAAAGAGATCTCAGGACGATGAAGAAATAGAAGAAGATGCAGAGTCTATTTCTCATGGTACATACATAATTCATATCACACACGTGCATATACGTACCCTTACTCATACACACACATTCACATATACATATACATATACACACATACGCATATGTAGGTCCGGAAGTATGTTCCGGGACTTTTATTTTTAACATTGATATATTCCAAGACATTTAGCAGTTTCCAGGACTGTCCTGGAAAAAATTCATGTCTTACGGCAATTTTCGGGACAGTTTTTTGAATCTGATTACATTATATGCGTTATATTCCAGGACTGTACATTTCAAAAAACGTAAACAGTCCCGGAACATACCTCTAGACCTACATATATACACACACATACATACACATATACATATATATATATACACATACAAACTATATATTAGGGTGCATCCTCAGATCACCACCTAAAATAACTTGATAAACATTAATTATGCGTTAGACTTTTTCATATACAAATTATATCATTTTGAAGAAAGTATAAATATTAAGTGTATTTATTTTTTTCCTGTAAAATCAATATTTATCAAGTTATTTTAAATAATACATTCTACCGACTCGTCATATATATATTTCTTTTCTGCATGTACGTGCATATAACAATTTTTAGTTTTCTGTACAGTTTATAGAAAATGCTACTAACAAGTTTGTATAAAATTTTGCAGAGGAGAAGGACAAGTGTATGACCCATTTTAATTGGCTGAAATATAATACAACACCATGGTTTATGGTACAAAATCATTGGGAGCATTCGCGAGTACTTAGACTAGAACGTATTGCAAAGCTACATGGTAACTTACATACGTTATTTGAGGAATGGCCTGTTTTAAAGCAACCACGCGGACTTTGGTAACTATTTTCTATATAATTAATGTTCTTTATATAACTGTTATCTACTGTAAAAATGTAATGTATTATTTGTCTCTTCTTACATTTCTTTTAAACAATTTTTCTCTTACTTAAGAAAAGAAATTTAAAGTTCAAAGAAAAACATACCTAAAAATATTAATGTCCACTTTCCAAGATTTCATTCTTTTAATATTTTAATAATAAAATCATTGTCACTTATTTTATATTACGATTTGTCTCTTAATTAACGATTTTTCACGATTAAGTTTTAGAATAATGCTTTGTAAATATATTTGTATAACAAGTGCCACTGGTAATAAAAGGATTATATAAAATTCATATATTTTAAGAGAATGAGTTATTTTTCTAGAAGTATTTTATATTTTACATAAATATTGATTACCACATTTTATATACTTTTATTTTAATTATGTGTACGTATGCGTGCACATACGTACGCGCGTGGATTGTATCTTTTAATATTATTTACAGATTGACAATGATTATATTGCTTCTTTTAAGGAAACGACTAATATTTATACTGAATGGGCACAATTCTCACAAAAATTACAAAAAGTTATTAAAGAGAATCTAAAAGATAAATATTATTATGCATTATATCATGAGAGCACTTTAGATGAGATAACAGAAGGTAAAGCAAAAATATGATATGCATTAAAATATTTAAGAAAACCAGTATTTTCACTATTACATAAAATTTTTCTGTTAATTCACTTTTTATTTTTACTAATGACAAAATATCAAAATTAATGTTTTATATATCAAGAGACACGGTAGTGTCTCGCGCCAAGTACACGCGGAGCGAGACCGCACCGTGACTCTTTTACGCGACGCGACGGGTTGCGAGTACCCAAGATGTTGAGATCTCGATAACAAGTGAACGGATCAAGTTCTAAGTAGACTTGATCGATAGTTGGGGTAAAAATAAGGGGGGTATCTCCTATATAATTTTCCGCTACGTGCCCTACGAGCGGAGATATTGCGACGCCAAATCCAAATGTGAAAATGTTTTATTAAGATACGTCGTCTACGTCGACCGCTCTCATTATATATTTATATATCACGTGATCAGAGAAAATTTCCCTTTCACTTTTTCGACACTGGCGGCGCAGGTATCGCCAGTTTCGATATCGCGCGCGTATTTCGAACGATCTAGTAGGTAAATTACACAGGCACACAAAAAAATAAAAGTGGTCTGTACTTTTGACCAGACCCACCTATCTTTATGTATTTTGACGCGCTGAATCCGAATCTGAAGTCCATTTAGCCCAAACACCCTCAAAATTTCGAGTAAATCGCAAAAAATAGCTAAAAATAGCCAAAAATCACGTTAACGAGTGCGAGAAAATTCGGAAAAATTTTTTTTGACCCAGATCAAGTATGTTTCTTTTGTATTTTAATGCGCTGATTCCGAATCTGAAGTCTGTTGAGCTCCATTACTAAAAAATTTGGCAAAATCACAAATAAAAAAAAATTGAAATTCGTGAATAGTAAAAAATCCATTTAAAAAATGTCATGGATATGAATTACTTCAGAACAAATTGTACGGAATCAAGTTTACTTTGATGTTCTTCTTATACTGTTCTTCTATTGTAACGAACTCTTTTCTCTACGAATGACCTATGCAGTGGGTTTCTTTTTCTCTTCTTCCCATTCTGATTCGTTTCTCTCTTTAGTGTTCAACAGTAATCTGCCATCATGTTGATATCCCATCTTCCTTGGTATCGATTTTCCATTTCATGTATATCTTGATGGAATCGTTCTCCTTGTTCTTCATTGTAGTCTCCATGGTTTTCAGGAAAGTAGTTAAGATGAGAATGTAGGAAGTGCAATTTGAGATTCATCAAGCAACCTAACTTTTTAAAATTTTTCAACAACTCTTCAACCAAATTTTGGTAATCCTCACTCTTCTCATTTCCTAAAAAGTTCTGAGATACATTCCTGAAACTTTGCCACGCTGCTTTTTCAGTGTCATTCATCTGTGTAATGAAATTTTTGTCTCGAAAAAGAGTTCGAATTTGAGGACCATCAAAGATACCCTCTTTCAATTTCGCATCACTTATCGCGGGAAACTTCTTTCCTAAGTATTGAAAACAGTCACCATCTTTATTCAAAGCTTTGACAAACTGCTTCATAAGACCAAGCTTGATATGAAGAGGTGGTAGCAGAATTTTCGAAGGATCAATCAATGGTCTGCGTATGATGTTCCTTGATCCTGGATGAAACTCCGTTCTCTTTGGCCATTCTTTCTGAATATAGTGATTTACCCTGTTCCTACTATCCCATAAACACAAGAAGCAGGGATTTTTTGTGAACCCTGATTGTTGGCCTAGGATCATAGTTAAAATTTTCAGATCACCGCAAACTTTCCATTGATGTTTCAAATACTTTATTTTCTCCAATACTATCTGCAAATTCTCGTAAGTCTCTTTGAGCTTCGTTGAGTGAGCTATTGGATCAAGGAACATCATACGCAGACCATTGATTGATCCTTCAAAAATTCTGCTACCACCTCTTCATATCAAGCTTGGTCTTATGAAGCAGTTTGTCAAAGCTTTGAATAAAGATGGTGACTGTTTTCAATACTTAGGAAAGAAGTTTCCCGCGATAAGTGATGCGAAATTGAAAGAGGGTATCTTTGATGGTCCTCAAATTCGAACTCTTTTTCGAGACGAAAATTTCATTACACAGATGAATGACACTGAAAAAGCAGCGTGGCAAAGTTTCAGGAATGTATCTCAGAACTTTTTAGGAAATGAGAAGAGTGAGGATTACCAGAATTTGGTTGAAGAGTTGTTGAAAAATTTTAAAAAGTTAGGTTGCTTGATGAATCTCAAATTGCACTTCCTACATTCTCATCTTAACTACTTTCCTGAAAACCTTGGAGACTACAGTGAAGAACAAGGAGAACGATCCCATAAAGATATACATGAAATGGAAAATCGATACCAAGGAAGATGGGATATCAACATGATGGCAGATTACTGTTGGACACTAAAGAGAGAAACGAATCAGAATGGGAAGAAGAGAAAAAGAAACCCACTGCATAGGTCATTCGAAGAGAAAAGAGTTCGTTACAATAGAAGAACAGTATAAGAAGAACATCAAAGTAAACCTGATTCCGTACAATTTGTTCTGAAGTAATTCATATCCATGACATTTTTTAAATGGATTTTTTACTATTCACGAATTTCAATTTTTTTTTATTTGTGATTTTGCCAAATTTTTTAGTAATGAAGCTCAACAGACTTCAGATTCGGAATCAGCGCATTAAAATACAAAAGAAACACACTTGATCTGGGTCAGAAAAAATTTTTCCGAATTTTCTCGCACTCGTTAACGTGATTTTTGGCTATTTTTAGCTATTTTTTGCGATTTACTCGAAATTTTGAGGGTGTTTGGGCTAAATGGACTTCAGATTCGGATTCAGCGCGTCAAAATACATAAAGATAGGTGGGTCTGGTCAAAAGTACAGACCACTTTTATTTTTTTGTGTGCCTGTGAATTAAAGGTCGATAGACTATCGGTCAGAAGGAAAATTTCTATTTAGCTAAATTAAGTATATATATAATATATATTGATTCTTATGAATCAAGCTTGAATTCGATGTTTAGGTATCCCAGGTTGCCGATGACGAGATACAGATAGTGCGCTTCATAGTTTTCGGTGTCCAGGTGTAATAATACGTTGAATTCGATGTCTACGTGTTCTAGATTGCCGATGACGAGGTCCACATAGTGCGCTCCGTAGTTTTTGGTGTCTAAGTGTATTAATACCTTGAATTTGATTTCTAGGTGTCCCAGGTTGCCGATGACGAGGTCCACATAGTGCGCTTCGTAGTTTTCGGTGTCCAGGTGTAATAATACGTTGAATTCTATGTCTACGTGTTCCAGGTTGCCGATGACGAGGTCCACATAGTGCGCTCCGTAGTTTTTGGTGTCTACGTGTATTAATACCTTGAATTTGATGTCCACGTGTCCCAGGTTGCCGATGACGGAATCCAGATAGTGCGCTTCATAATTTTCGGTGTCCAGGTGTAATAATACGTTGAATTCGATGTCTACGTGTTCTAGGTTGCCGATGACGAGGTCCACATAGTGCGCTCCGTAGTTTTTGGTGTCTACGTGTATTAATACCTTGAATTCGATGTCCACGTGTCCCAGGTTGCCGATGACGGGATCCAGATAGTGCGCTTCATAGTTTTCGGTGTCCAGGTGTAATCGTATGTTGAATGCGATGTCTAGGTGTCCCAGGTTGCCGATGACGATGTCTAGATAATGAGCTCCGTAGTTTTCGGTGTCCAGGTGTAATACGTTGAATGCGATGTTTAGGTGTCTCAGGTTGCCGATGACGATGTCTAGATAGTGAGCTCCGTAGTTTTCGGTGTCCAGATGTAATAATACGTTGAATGCGATGTCTAGGTGTCCTAGGTTGCCGATGACGAGGTCCACATAGTGCGCTTCGTAGTTTTCGGTGTCTGCGTGTATTAATACCTTAAATTCGATGCCCACGTGTCCCAGGTTGCCGATGAGAGGATCCACATAGTGCGCTCCGTAGTTTTCGGTGTCTACGTGTATTAATACCTTGAAATTGATGTCTAGGTGTCCCAGGTTGCTGATGACGAGGTCCAGATAGCGCGCTCCGTAGTTTTTGGTGTCTAGGTGTAATAATACTTCGAATTTGATGTCTACGTGTTCCAGGTTGCCGATGACGAGGTCCACATAGTGCGCTTCGTAGTTTTTGGTGTCTATATGTATTAATAACTTCAAATCCGAATGTAGGACACGTAGATATCAAATTTGAGGTATTAATACACGTAGACACCGAAAACTACGGAGCGCACTATGTGGATCTCGTCATCGGCAACGTGGGACACCTAGACATCGAATTCAACGTATTATTACACCTGGACACCGAAAACTATGGAGCGCACTATTTGTAACCCGTTATCGGCAACCTAGGATACCTAGACATCGAATTCAAGCTTGAATCATAAGATTCGACTTAAAAATTCCCTAGCGGCAGAACTAAAATTATGTCATGACATAATAAAAATTCGTTGAATTAAAATTATGTCTAGACATAATAAAAACTGGACAAATTAAAATTATGTCTAGACATAATAAAACGTGGATGAATTAAAATTATGTCTTGACAAATAAAAATTGGATGAATTAAAATTATGTCTGACATAAAAATAATTCCGCATTTTTATTATGTGTATACACATAATTTTAATTCATACAATTTTTATTATGTGTACACATAATTTGTTTTTGAATGAACGTAAAACGTATTTGTTACAATATCTATCCATTATTGAAAATCGATATGCGCGACAAAAACTCTTGTATATCATTAATTATGTTATTATTTATTATATATATTTCTATCCATATATTTTCAGTATTATTATTGTTACATTAGAAAAATTATTAGCATTTAGGATACGAATCTTTTTCCGTTAGTTTGTAAGTTTCATGATTAAAAAGATCATGTCGTATTATTAACATATACCTAAGATTTATAGAATCGTTATTAATTTTATTATATATCTTAATTGAGCGAATCTTAAATATGTTTTGTATAAATTATGCATAATATTCGTATGCAAGGATACTTGTTTAATTTTCTTCCTATTGCATTTAAGTATAGAAAAATACCTCGAAAAAAACAAAGTGGTAGTATTATACCTCCAAATAGCTTTACCCTGTACATACTGTTTATAAAATGCGTAATACTACAAAAAGGCGTGATATCCGTACAAAATTACCTTTTTTAAAAAAAAGGTAAAAAAAGGCGCCAAGTACACGCATAGTAGCGTATATGTTGTTACCTCGAAGAAAGAGAAAGTGGTAGTACTATACCTCGAAAAAATATAAGTAACAAGTGGTAGACATAATCTTTATATCTCGAAAAATCTCGAAAAAATCTAAGCAGTAGTATCTTTATTTCCGAAAAATTATAACCCAAGTGATACACATCACAAAATTATGTTACCTTATCAAAAAGAAGAGTCGCGCTTCAAGTGATCTATTACAATTACAAAAAAGAAATGATATCTCTTTAAATTACAGCGCCAATTACAGAGAGAACATATATATTGCCTCAAAAAATAATTGTTGCACTACTTTGAAAAATCTTTACATTGTGTCAATTAGAAAAGAATGTATGATAACAATTTTATAAGATTAAAAAATTTTATTTCAATTTCACAAGGGAATACAAGATATTTAAATACAAAGTTTACATGTGTATTTTTTAGTGGTCACAAAGAATTACAGAGGTAACAATACAAAATAAAAATATTTTATTAAAATATCCAACGAGGGAATACAATTTGTATTTAAATACAAAGTTTATATATGTATTTTTCAATAGAATAAAAGATTTAATCACAAAGAATTACAGAGGTAACAGTACAAAATAAAAATATTTTATTAAAATACATAAATTTTTCTTGTAAAAATACTTGGCGCTGCTAGACCTCGAAATTTTAAATAAATAAGGACAACAATAAATAAAAATAATTCAGAGAAGAATGCGACGAGAGTAACAAAATAATTATCAGCGTGGTGTGTATGTGCGAGCGAGTGATATGGGTGTGCGTGACGACGGCGAATAATGCGGCTTATAATTAAGTATAGGATAAGTTTATTTATTTATTTAAAATTTCGAGGTCTAGCAACGCCAAGTATTTTTACAAGAAAAATTTATGTATTTTAATAAAATATTTTTATTTTGTACTGTTACCTCTGTAATTCTTTGTGATTAAATCTTTTATTCTATTGAAAAATACATATATAAACTTTGTATTTAAATACAAATTGTATTCCCTCGTTGGATATTTTAATAAAATATTTTTATTTTGTACTGTTACCTCTGTAATTCTTTGTGACCACTAAAAAATACACATGTAAACTTTGTATTTAAATATCTTGTATTCCTTTGTGAAATTGAAATAAAATTTTTTAATCTTATAAAATTGCTATCATACATTCTTTTCTAATTGACACAATGTAAAGATTTTTCAAAGTAATGCAACAATTATTTTTTGAGGCAATATATATGTTCTCTCTGTAATTGGCGCTGTAATTTAAAGAGATATCATTTCTTTTTTGTAATTGTAATAGATCACTTGAAGCGCGACTTTTCTTTTTGATAAGGTAACATAATTTTGTGATGTGTATCACTTGGGTTATAATTTTTCGGAAATAAAGATACTACTGCTTAGATTTTTTCGAGATTTTTCGAGATATAAAGATTATGTCTACCACTTGTTACTTATATTTTTTCGAGGTATAGTACTACCACTTTCTCTTTTTTCGAGGTAACAACATATACGCTACTATGCGTGTACTTGGCGCCTTTTTTTACCTTTTTTTTAAAAAAGGTAATTTTGTACGGTTACTAATAACGAAGGTTGATAATGAAAATGTTTCTTATCAGAGTCAAGAAGAGTTATGCTCTTGTCACTATTGCCTGTGGTATGTCCTCCTCAAGCCAGAGTCAAATATGATAAAAACAAATTATGGAAACCAAGTATAGCTGAATCAATTTCAGGATTTATTTTACATGTTAAGGTATAGTACATTACAATGATTTACACACAAAAATAATAATGTAGCGCACGCATACGCCGCACACACGTACACATTTCATATTAAAAACATAAAGTTTCTTATTTTTCAGACGCCAGGAGATATTGAAATAGAAATGCAACAGAAAAAAAATAAGGCACTAGAATTAAAACAAACTGTGCAACCATTTATTATTATCGTTGGTCTAAGTTTAAGACAAATAGACAGTTATTATGTCGTGGTTGACGATGTCTTATATAAATTGGAAAACATTTTGAAAGCCATAGATATTTGCTTTAAAGTATTTATGGTATTAGATGTACAATATCCTATCGAATGTGAACAGGTATGGCTGTTTTTTCAACTGTACATTTATAAGCAACAAACTAAAAATGACAAAGTGATTAAATCAGTCCTAGAGTTTCACGAAAAAATTGATAATGCGTAAATAGTTGGAACGATTTCTATTAACACTAAATGAAAAGCACTTCTTTCATTTAACAATGTTTTATTGTTCTTTGTGTACGTCTTCTTATACTAAAATTGACCTTCTCATTAATCATTTATCACTCATACATAAATATTCTTCCAACCGATTTGTTTGTAAACAAAATGATTGTTATCGAGAATTTCATAAATTAAGTAAGTTTAAAAAACATTTATTAAGTAAGCATGTTATTAATCAGAATATTAGTGCATTTCAAAATAAATTTAATTTGGAAAACGTAGATTTAAATATTGAAAACGTGCACACTCAAGATGCAAGCAACAATAAAGATGTAAAACGCTACATTGATAATGGAAGCATTGTAATTAGTCATATAAAGGATCAGTTAAAAGAATCAGCGTCTTCTTTCATTTCAACTTTTTATAGTAACAAAACTATACATAATCGTAATATTCAAAAAATAATAGATATAACAAAAGAATTTATAGAAGATAATATAATTTTAAGTCTAAAAAAAAATGTAAGAAAAGTACTAGAAAAATCAAATATTGATAATCGCGAAATGATTTTGAATATAGAAGAAATATTTCATGCATATGAAAACCCTTTCCATGGTTTAGAATCAGAATATAAAAGACTTCAATTTTTCAAAAATAGAGGTAGTTTTATAGAAGCTGAATCTTATGTAATCGGTACAAGAAACATTCGTAAACGACATCATAAAGAACAATTTTCACTTACACCTGTGAATGCGATTGGTCAATTTGTTTCAATTAAAAAAGTATTAAATGGATTGTTTAATATTCCAGGATTTTTAACAACAATATTAAATTATATGCACATTTTGTCTGAAAAAAGTAATGTAATTCATAATGTTATTCAAGGTGAAGTATACAAATGCTTGTTGAGACAGTTTCCAGCTGATTCTATAGTACTACCTCTTACTCTATTTTATGACGCTTTTGAAACACAGAATCCTTTAGGTGGACATGCAGGCAATCAGAAAATGGGTGCAACTTACTTTTCTTTGCCTTGTATTCCACCACAATTTTCTTCAAATTTAGACAATATTTTCCTCACTTTATTATGTAACGAAAAAGATAGAAAAGAATTTGGAAACAAAAGTGCTTTCTTACCACTTATAAAAGAATTTAAGTATTTAGAAAAAAATCCTGTATTTAGAACTGGTGATAACAAGGATATCTACGTTTGTCTTACGTTGATTACAGGTGACAATCTCGGAATACATGAGATTTGCGATTTTGTAGAAAGTTTTGTTGCTAATTTTCCATGTCATGTCTGTAAAATGTCGCGTGATTTATTACGAGAAACAACTACTGAAATTGATGCCCTTTTACGAACAAAAACAAATTACGAAATAGATGTAAGATTAGAAGACGTATCAAAGACAGGCATAAATGAAGAATGCATTTTCAATTGTTTACAAAACTTCAATTTATTCGATAATCTTGCATTCGATATTATGCATGATATCTTTGAGGGTATATGTCAATATAATTTGTCTCAGTTACTCTTACATTACATATATGAAGCTAAACTTTTTACGCTTGACGAACTAAATAATCGATTACATATATTTGATTTTGGCCTCGAAGATGGAGTAAACCGTCCACCTTCTTTAAAAAAAAAAAAGTTAAAAAATTATCGTTTGGGTTTCTCTGCGTCCGAGACAATTTATTTTGTAAAGTACTTTGGATTGCTAATTGGTGATTTGATATCGGAGAATGATAAATATTGGGATTTATATGTATCTTTAAGAGCTATTATCGATATACTTATGGCACGATCAGTAATAACTGCAGACATTGAATATTTAAATATTTTGATTACAGAACATTTAGAAATTTATATTAATTTATTTGGAAAAACTTTGAAAGTAAAGTATCATAACATGCTTCATTATCATCGAGCTATAAGGAAATTTGGACCATTAATTAACATCTGGTGTATGCGTTTTGAAGCTAATCACCAAAAGCTCAAAGCGTATGGGCGTATAACATCAAGTGTAAACTTACCTTTGACACTGATGCAAAAGAATCAATTTATGCTAAGTAATAGAATTTTGAAAGAATTTTCGTTTAAGGAAGAAGTGCTTTTCACATGTGACTCTGTAAACACAATTGAAAATCACCCATTGTTTTTTAAATTTCAAAGCTGTTTACCAAATTCGTCGTTACTATTAGTGAAATGGATTAAAATAAATAATTATACGTACAAACCTAATATGACTTTAAGTTTAGGAGTCCAAGATATTTTACCTTCTTTCGGGATTATTACAGTTATTACTGCTAATGAAAATGAAGAGTTTTATTTTGTAATTAACAAATTTGAAACCCTTGGATTCTCTTCTCATTATTATGCTTATGAAGTGATTCCAACCAAACACTTTTTGCTTTTAAAATCGCAAGATATATGTACAAGTTCTTTTCCTTCAGTTACAAAAATTCGAGATGGTAATTTGTACGTAGTATACGATTAATTGTGAAAACTAAAACATTATGTTTAATTGAATCCATTTCATTAACTAAAGTTTATTTTAGTTTATATATTATAAAAATGATATTATCCAATTATAAAAGTACATCAATAAATTGTGTTTTAATTATATTTACTAATTATATTATGTATGCGTTAATATATATATATATATATATATATATATATATATATATATATGTATATATATATATATATATGTAAAAAACACATGTATATATGTGAATACAAATATGTAATAAATTCATTTAATATGCTGTATTTATTCTGTATACTTTTTTTTACCTACAAATTTTAGCTGTTAAAGGTTACAACACGTATTTTATATATACAGGATGTTTCAGAAATAGGTGGCCAGACTTTAGGGGCATATTCTACTCACTATAAGGATGAAAAAAGGTCATAAACATGGTTCCGGGAACGCTTCCTTTCCAAGTTATAAACACCCTATTTATAACAAACATGTTTATGACTGTTAATGAGTAGAATATGCTCCTAAAGTTTGGCCACCTATTTCTGAAACACCCTGTATACATATATATTGCACATATAAATTGTAAGAAAATTAATACCTTTAAACAAAATGTTTGGTTGAAGCAATTAAAAAATTTAGTTGCAATAACTAAATAAATCATAAGAAATTAATACTTTAAACAAAATGTTTGGTTGAAGCAATTAAAAAATTTAGTTGCAATAACTAAATAAATCATAAGAAATTAATACTTTAAACAAAATGTTTGGTTGAAGCAATTAAAAAATTTAGTTGCAATAACTAAATAAATCATAAAAAATTAATACCTTCAAACAAAATATTTGGTTGAAGTAATTAAAAAGTTTAGTTGCAATAACAGAATTTACGTTACCAAACACTTTTGTTTACATAACAAAAGTCATATAGTTATAGATTTTTGGTTGTTACAACAAAAGTATTACGTTATAAGAACCAAATGTAGTCAACAAAGATATTTGTTTACAGCAACTAAACAGTTTTGTTGGGCATATTTCAACAAAAAAATTTTGTCATTGCAACAATATTTTGGTTCATACAACAAAACATTTTTCCTAGTGCTGGTAGATCACTTTTTTCTAAACGCCAGGAAGGCTTATATATGCCTGCACTGTATATTGTTGCCACGCTGCCTCTTACGGCAAGGGCAGGTCTATCTATTAAGTTATGATAATATTTGAGAATAATCTCGACAATCTCGATCCTTTTCTTTTACATAGCTGCAATGCTATTTCTCGCGTATTAATATTTTGCAAAATATATTTAATATACCAAAGCAATTGATGCATGTCTTTGTAGCTATTATAACATAAATTTCCAAATAATTGAAATTATTTTAAGATAATTTGTACATTTTATCGGATATCGAACGCGTGTGCTTGACTATTGACTATCGCAATAAATTATTAAAAATCGAATGCATCAAATAAAGATTAATGATTATTTTCTGTTAATCAATTAAAAAAGAAAAACAATATCTTCTATTTTAAGCAGCTTATCGACAATATCTTATGTGACAATATATTACAATAATTTTTAATTATAATTGTTTTTCATGTACAGCTCAAGAAATTGATGTAGAGCAGTTTAATATATTAACAGAAGAGGATGTTAAAAATCTGATTCCAAACATAGGACCCCGAAGAAAATTCCAGAGTAAAGTACAAAAATATTTCAGTGAGGTATTTATTCCACATTATATAATTATCATGATATTTCACAGTTGAGTTAATCGACTTTTTTCATAAATTAAAAACTGTCATTAATGATTTATTGGTATTAATTTTTGTCAAGATTCCACAATCGCATATGCAAGAGAAGTCACTGCAACAGGAAAAATGTGTTGATATATAAGTTCTGTAGAAGATAACACATTAGAACAACAAATTTTACGAGCAATATTAGTTGAAGATACAAAGGAAGAAAATTTTAATGCCGATATTCCAAATAATAGTCCAGTCATATCAACATCTGAAAATCTGACCATAGTTACAACTCCAAAACAACAAAATTTTAATGCCGATATTCCAAATAACAATTCTCTCAAATCAACACCTGAAACTGTGAATATAGTTACTCCAGTACTTACAATTAGTGGTAAGAATAAAATATTTTGTATTCTATTCATTTTCCACAATTTTTACAAATTGAATTTATAGTTACATATTTCAAGACTATCTTTTTTATTCTTACATTAATCCTATATTAGTTTAATTATTTTATATTAACGTAAATGTTAATAATTATAAATAATAAATTAATAAAATAAAAATATTAATAAATAAATAAAAAATATATAGGTATATAATAAATAGATATTTTAATAAAATAAATAAATAGTAATAACTATAAAACAATAATATTTGGTTATGTAATAATAACTGTTTTTTCCAGATGATTTATTGATAAAAAGTCGAACATCTGGATCAGGTGTGAAACGACGCTTAATTAGTGATGATGAATACGTAAGAAATATGATACATATTTTATATATACATATTATATATATATTTATTATATAATACAATTATATATATAATATAACTATATTATATGATAAATATATGTATATATTTAACACATATTTATTACATCTCTTATTACAAGATCATGTTTATTTTTGTTTGTCACGTTTATTATTGCAGGATCTTGAAACCATATTAAACAAATCTGAAGAAGGCCAATTTGTGTTGGGTGTATACAGAAACGAAGGCAGATTAAACAACGATTTAAGAAATAAGCTTGCAAAAATAATTGTCAGTAATGAGCTGTCACCTGATATAAACTACACTCTTAATAACAACAGAGTATCCTTCTTGAGCGAACATATAAAAAAATTGTTTCCTACTGAAGAAAAGGTTAATTCAGTTTATGTATAATATAGTAAAAAAATAATACAACAATATAATTAAGTTATAGCATACTTGCTAATCTTTTGTTTCTAATTATTTTGTTAATTTTATTTTGCAGAGTGTGTGGTATATAAAAAATGAGAGAGGTGAGTCACAAGGTAAAGAAAAAATTTTAACAAGATACTACGCAACGCGAAAGAAACTTATCAAGGCAGGCTTGATCAATGTGAAGGCATTCGACTACTGAAAATCATAGTACCTAAACTTCGTTTAAGTAAGTTTCAGTGTTGTCAGAAATTAATTTAATAATATTTATATTTATCTGATAAGAAAATGTTTTCAAGTAAAAAATATCATTTTTATTTAACATTGCATTTGTCTATTTTTTTTAGATGAGTTAAATGACGATGACATTGACGGATATGAAGAATATTTATTATGGTTAAAAAATAATTCTAATCCATGGCACAAAGTTAGTGATTACTGGTCTTTGACTTCTAAAAAACGACTTAAAAATTTTGCATCAAGTAATCAATCTTGTCATGAATATATAGATCAGTTTCCAGCTTTCTCTGATCCATCAGGCTATCTGTTAGTGAGTACATCACATTATTTTAATATAAAGAATACAAATTGTTATTTACTATTATAAATACATATTGTATTTTCTGTTTGTATGTATGTGTATGTATAATGTACGCGCACGCGCATGCGTTGTACAAATACATAAATAATATATAATATAAATAATTTTGTTTTTTTTAAGCTGAAACAAGATTTTGAAATATTATATCCGGAATGCAATTTGAAATTTTATGTTGCTTGGCCAAAACTATCTGATTTTATATGTAACAAACTAAGCACCAAAGCCAAAAGTCGTTTGAATCATGTCTTTACACCAGATAAGATATTTAATTATGTCTAATTTATTGATGTGATTATACCAGTGTGAAGTGATTATATTAATTTATTTTATATATTTTTAATACATCTATTCTTATTTCAACAGATGGTATCAAAGCTGCAACTCTCTCTTTGATGCCTCATTTGTTTCCTGTGATTACAGTAAAAAAAGGAAAACCAAAAGATTGGAGACCTTCTAGAGAAGAATGTGAAGAAGCATTTCTTCTACATGTAAAAGTGAATTAAATTGACTTTCACTTTTATCTCTCTATCTTATATATATACGTTATATTTTTAATAATAAAAAATAAATATTTATATTATTAAAATAAAACTACTTTACTTACTTATATTATATTGTATTCTATTGTACTCTACTTACTTTTATTATATTATATTGATAATATCTTTATTTCTGTTAGACAATTGCAGATTTGAAGACAAAATTAGAAGAACGAACAAATAAACTACAGGCATTTGGTTTGACTTTGCAACCCATCGCAGTGATAGTTGGTCCATCTTATGACGAAATCAGTCAGTGCTTTGTTTCAATCAATCAATTCAGGTATGAGGTAGAGTCACCATTGAAAGCCGTGGACTTCGTTTTCAAGTCATGTAATGCTCTAAACATTAAATATTTTCCCGAAGTAGGACAGCTCTTCATGTTTCTACAGAGAGCTATATATAATATTAAAACTGTGTGGGATAAGCAAAAAAACTCTTAACTTACTACTAGTGTTCTTGCTGCAATTCAAGAATACAAATCACTTTAATTATAATTAAATAGAACTCATAATTAAGTGTTTTGATAGCATCATGCCTACATGCTTTTTATGTAAAGAGACAGAAACTTCTGTCAACGGTCTGTTGACACATTTTAACATAATACATTATGCTAATTCATTTACAGTTTTTAAATGTGGTGAAACTGAATGCCATCGAAAATGGTCATCGTGGAATTCTTTGCGAAAACATTTACTTGGATCTTGTCATAATTTTCCTGCTTGGTCTCTTTTAAACGAGCCTCTTCCTAAGCATATTAAATTGAATAAAAAACAAAATTGTAATGAACTTGTTGACGAAAGTATAACGACTAACTCTGATATGTCATTAGAAGAAGTTTCTGTTAATAAACAATTAACTCTTACCGAATTTAAGTGTCTTATAACAGATCACAGTAATGCTTTTGTTGCAAAATTATACAATAAACCTTCAATCCCGCGAAATCATATTCAGTCTATTATTGAAGACAGTACATTTCTCATAGTCATGTTTCCATTTTGAAAGAAAAAGTTGTTTCAACTTTAAGTACTGCATTTGATTCTGATGATAAAATAGTGACAGATATTATATCTATGTTTGATTGTCTAGAAAATCCATTTGATCATCTTACAACAGAGTATCAACGCTTAGCATATTTTAAATTGTCTGGTAATTATATAGCTCCTGTTCAGTATCTTATAGGCAAAAGAAGAGTACATAAAAATACTGGATCATTTATTGCTGAAAAAATTAAAGACGTTTATGGTTATTTCATACCTTTGAAACAAGTATTACAGAAATTCTTTGAACTGCCTGATACTTTTACTGCTACAATGTATTATATTAATTCACTTAAAGAATCGGATAGTATAAAGAATTTTATTCAATCTAAACTTTGGCATCAAAAGAAAACAAGTTTTGGAAATAATGCTATTGTCCTACCACTTTTTGTTTATTACGATGATTGGCAAACAAATAATCCATTAGGATCTCATTCCGCTTCTATTGGAGGAGTATATTGTTATGTACCCTGCTTGCCCCCCGAATGTCTATCTCGTTTGGAGAATTTCTTTTTAGTTCTTTTGTTCCAATCTCAAGACCATAAAAAATATGGAAACAAGAAAACCTTTGCACCTCTGATTGAGGAACTTAATTATCTAGAACATGTTGGAATAACAATTGATGTAAATGGTAACACTCATAAAATATACTTTGTACTAGGTTTATTACTTGGTGACAACTTAGGTCTTCATGCCATGTGCGGATTTATTGAAAGTTTCCGAGCAAATTATTCATGTAAGTTTTGCAAATTACATCGTAATATTTCTGCAACTACATGTATTGAAGATGAATCTGTTCTCAGAACACATGCATCTTATATTTCTGATATAGCATTACAAAATAGTTCACTCACCGGAATCAAAGAAGAGTGTGTTTTTAACGAAGTTACTTCATTTCATGTGCTAGATAATATTTATGTTGATATTATGCATGATATCGCAGAAGGGATCGCTCACTATGATATGATTCCAATCATATCACATTTTATTAATATTGGTGATTTTACCTTGTCAGGACTCAATTACAGTCTGCAAATGTTTGATTATGGTCTTGATGCACAGAACAAACCACCCTGTATTAGTGATGATTTTGCAACAAAAACCAAACTTAAAATAACAGCATCAGAGATGTTAATCTTTTGTAGACTTTTTGGAATAATTATTGGGCATCGTGTAAAATCATACAATGACGAATTTTGGAAATTGTATTTGCTATTAAAAGAAATTATTGAAGTTTTGCACAGCAGATCAGTGTCAGAGGAATCTGTTTCTGCATTTAAAATATTAGTTTTGGAACATCATAATCAGTAGGTACATGAAATGTACGAACCAACATTTAAAACCAAAACATCACAATCTTATTCACTATACGCGTGTCATGATGCTATCTGGACCACTTATTTCATTATCTGTGATAAGACTTGAGAGTTTTCATAAAAATCTTAAGAAAATTTCTAATGTTGTAATGTCAAGAAAAAATATTGCTCTTTCCATTGCTACTCGGCATCAGCTTTTGTTTTGTTATAAACTTATGGCTCAAGAAAGTATTATTCCAAACATTCAGGTAGGGTCAAAAAAGAACATTAATATTAGTAAGCATGATTGCTTTCATCTTTTTGCACCATCGTTGCCAAATGATATAATTGATAATCAATACTCTTTTGTTGCTAACTGGGTTAATTATAAAGGCACTCAGTATCAACCCAGAATGGTGTTAGTTTGTGGAATAGATAAAAATTTCTGCATTATTTTTGCCGAAATTCAGTTTATTATTATTTATGAAAATAGTCCATTTTTTATTTGTTCTCTTATAAATATAGGCTTAAACTGTAATATTGGTGGTTTTGAGGTAGAACGTGGTACAGAATGGTTTTCTGTTAAACATAAAGATTTATTAGATCCTTTTCCTTTATTTGCTTATACTATGGCAACTGGTGAGCGGTACGTTATTTTACATCATCCCGTGTAACCTAACCTCGCACTTTTATCTGAGCCGATAATTTTAATGTTTACGCAAGTTATGTAGGGGAGAATGAGGGAATTGCAGTCAGTAAGAATTATTTATTATTTTCTGAAAAAGAAATGTCTTCAGAACCAAAATGGAATAATTGACGGATACTTCATCAATCATTCTTCGAAAGTAGAAGCATAAAAGTCAAGAAAGGTAATAAATAATTAAGCCTGCATTGATTATAAAAATCTCTGAATTGACCGCAATTGTCCGACGTGTTGGGTAATTACGGTCGCCTCTTGGATAACCGCGGTCAGCTTTCGGGGGTAATTACGGTCACGTTTGGGGTAATGCCAGCCGGTCGCTAGCAGCCAGGGTTCGGCGGAATAGATTTTGATAAGACAAAAAATTTTGTATCGGTAAAAAAAATAAGACTTTCAGACATAAAATAGATAGAAATAAGTTCTTTTATAAGTTCTTTTAAGTTTTTTAGCTCGTCTGAAAACCATTTTCCTCTTTCAGTTTTTCTTCGTCTACAACGAGGCATCTTGAATTGAAAATATAATTACAATTAATGATTAACAGAAAAATTGAAATTTTAATATAAAATTCCGGCATTATTTCAAGACTGAAATGTCCATCAAATTGAACATATTTTCTATGTAAATCATGTATATTATTCATTTCTCACCAAGTTTAGATAAATTCCACCAAATTTGTGGTATAAATATAGGTATATACATATCGTGAAGTTTATACGCTGTCACTCATCGACGTTTGCAGGCCCGATGGTTAGGAACAAATGCGCCACGACTGCAATTTCCCCGTGCAAGCGACTACCGTTACCCCAAAAACCAAGTAAATTTGTTATATTAAATAATAATATATTTATACGATGTCATCGTTTTAATATGGGCGAAATGGAAGCTAAAGAACCAAAAAAGTCATAAATAACGGTTAGACGTAATTTTAACTACTAAAAATTTCGCAAAACTCTTATTAAAAGTACATCGACTCTTATAAGAAAAATGGCGTAATATAAGAATCACCAGATTTTTATTAATTTATGCTGGTTTAATAGGCACGGCATAATAAATTATTCGATAATCATGTATGTAAACGGATAGAAACAAAAAAAGTTTGATATAACTGTTGGTTTATGTAAAATACAGGTGACCGGCATTTCCTGATGACTGTAATTCCCCCATTCTCCCCTAATGTTTACGCAAGTTAGTGTCTAGAACATATTATAATAATATTATTATAATTACAATCGCAAATAAGTAAGTTTATTTTGTATTAAGAGCGTTATAACATAATAAAAAATATATAAAGAAAATTTTTGCACTCACGTGTTTTTATTTGTTCCCATATTTTTTCTAAATAAAATCTCTAAACTATATATATATATATATATATATATATATATATATATATAGTAGATTGCAATAGATTGCAATCAATTATAGCTATCATTGACACCATTTTAGCTGTAAGAACTGCGGATCTACAACAATATTTGCAATGACAGCAAAACTTATGTCTCTTATAGCTAAATCATGTGCGCGCCACAGCTAATTGTTGCAACATATTGTTGTCATAGCTATTTATTGCGATGTGTATAGTAGCTAAACGTTTGTGTGTTACAGTCATAAGCTTTCAGCTAATTAAAATAGATCTTGCAGCTAAAATTTTAGGTGTCCCTATATTACTCCTCGGAATTTTCGGGGGACGCCATCAAGTCGATTTCTCCCTCCTAATGGGGGACTCGCCCTCACCGGCATGATCCGATCTACGATCGGGTATGGTGGAGAAAAGAGGAGATATCGGCGCCACCGTCTTTCGGAAGAGACGTTAAACCGTTGGTCCATGAAGAAAGGAAGGAAAACGGAAAACCACCTTCATCATTTATCTCAAGAAGAACATCGTTCTCCGTATGAAGGCTGCTAGTCCTCCATCGACTACCTCCCCAGGTGGCGGAATGGGGAAAGCCTCTTAAGATATGGGTGGTACCGAGGAAATGAAATACTCGGGGTAGGCCAAAAACTAGCGCAGGGTAGTGGCAGCTGGCTATCCAGGACTGGCCACGGACAAAGTGCCGGCTATGAACCAGATAGCAGAAGGCGCTATGGCATCCAATAGAACGGCCTCTGTACAGCGGTGTGGAAGGCAACGGGAAACCACCACACTATTCTCCCACGAGAATTATGAACTGCAGTTCATAACCACGACCACTCTGTCAAGAGTGTACGACTAAAAAGAAGAAGAATATTACACCGCAAATTTAGCTACCATACCTTAATTTTGGATATGGTGGCTAATCTTTTTTTTCCGTGTATGTAATCTATATAAATAAAAATGGTATAGTTACCATAGTTGTCTGTACGCTATTAAATATTAAAATATCAGAGAAGAAACAATGAGTAATTATAAAATAAAAACTTTGGAACAAAAATATGATTGGCATCATGATAATGGAGGAATTGAAAAACAATTATTTGATACGATTGTTAAAGTAAAAGATACGTCTATTAAAACTGCGGCCGAAATTTTACTAAAAGAAGAAAATATCGACGACTTAAGTGCAGCAATTGGTTTAGCTGCACTTTTATCTGGCAAACTTAACGAGCTAAAGGGAAAATAAAACCTAAAGCAAATTAAAACACGGAGACAATCTGTGTATAAAGAAAAAAGAGCGAGTCGATTGTCATCCCGAGAAATCGGCCGTGCCGCGACGTGCATATAGTCCGCTGAAAATTATGAGCGGCAGAACGTATCATTTGTTTTTCCGTCCGCGACAATCCGCGCCGTATTCTGCCTATTGTGCCTGCACGAGCGATACACTGCAGGTAATTGCAAATGCTTTTTTTTTTTTTACAAAAGTATTTAATACAAAACGAAGCTTTCTATAATAAAATAACAAAAAAACCTGCAAGAGAAGACGCTCTAAATATTAAATTACGTTGGATAACGTTAATAATTTAAAATTGACAATTATATTAATTCCAAGAAATATTTAAATATTTTTAATAATTCGTTCCAGCCTATCCATTTCAAGGTAATAGATCTGTATGAGATGTTACATTTATATTTTTGTGCTTTTAACTTGATATACATAATATTTTATACGTATATGCATACATATATATATCTGATATAATTTTCACTATTATCTTAACAAAATAAAAAAAATGGTGTAAATTAAAAATTTGCACTTGACTTCCTTATAGAGGAAATGATGTCTTAAGATGCTAATACAGCTCTCTGATTGGCTGATGACGTCTTAAGACTATACTTAAGACGATCTTAAATGTAAGACCCGACTATGAATACCGGCCTTAAAGAATTATATATAAAATAGAAATAGAGACAACTGAAGAATATAATAAAATTAAAAATAAACCAATAACTTAAAATTTACGGAAGTTAAAGCTATTACAGACATTTTTCTAAAAATTAGGGACATTTGATCGCGTATAAAGCTGAGTCTAATGAACCAAATCTTAAAGAATTATATATGAAATAGGGGTAGAAAAAACTGAAAAATAAAATAAAATTAGAAATGGATCAATACCTCCAAATTTGCGTAAGTTAAAGCAACCACGGACATTTCTAAAAAAATTAAAATTATTTAAAATATCGGTAACCCCTTTATTATTATTTTTATTAATTCTATTATATTCTTCAGTTTTTTTACCCCTATTTTATATAATTCTTTAAAATTTGGTTAATCAATTCTTGAGTTATAAAATTTTTAGTAAGTTTGGATGTTTTTTTTTTACAGAAATCGGTAACCCCTCTACTATTAACAATTTTTATTAATTCTGTTATATTTTTCAGTCTTTTCTAACCCTATTTCATATATAATTCATTAAGATTTAGTTGATCAGTTCTGGAATTATAGACATTTCTGTAAATTTGGCACAGGCATATATATGTACATACATATATACATACATAAACACATACCGACATTTTATTTAATGCAATATTTCGACGTTTTAAAACACCAAACATATTGACATTAAAAACTCAAAAAACAATCTTTTTTTGGTTTCTTCTACCCCAATTTCATATATAATTCATTAACATTTAGTTGACTAGAACCAACTTTATACGCGATCAAAGGTTCATATATAAATTTACGAAAACAAAGCTTCCTCTATGAGGAAGCAAAATGGTGCAAATTAGAAATTTGCACTTGAAAATGGTGGGTAGGAGAGGATGAAAGAAGCAAAGAGGAAAAGAAGAAATGTTATAATAAGGATCGAGAAGGAGCGGTGGGTAGAAGAGGAATCGAGCTTATAGAGAAGGTGAGAGAACTGTTTGTGGTACGATAAAAACAAATTATGAAAAATCTTAACAAAGAAGAGTACAACATGTTACAAAAAGCCTACTCACCACTTGGTTTAAACATACTTTTTTCGATTCTTCAGATTTCACACATTAAACACAGTAAAACTGAGGCAGTTTATATCTGCGTCACTTGCTATTTCAATAATCAAGTGTGTGAAGTTCGCACCCCTACTTAAAATTTTTTTAGTTCTGATTAGAGTTTCAGCTTCTTTTCGAAGAGTATAAGAGTATTTTTATGTTTGTAAAAAATGTTCCGGCGATTATAATGCTTTGAAAAAGGCAATTAAAAAATGGAATGCTAACTTCACACCCAACTTTATAACTGAATACTTCTGAATAGCTCATCTGAAGCATTTTGACGAGTACTACAGTTCCTGATAAAAGAAAAATTGATTTTTTCAAAAAACCAAAAAAAGAAAAATTTGATTTAAAATCAAAATAGTTTTAATAGCTCAATTGATTCTTTTCGAAAAGTTCTAGAGTTCCTGATAAGTAAAAAACTGCAAAACCTTAGAATTGTTTAAAAAAATTATCATCAAAACGCAAATTATATTCACAGCAGAACTTCGAAATCGAATGTCTTCTTAAAACTCCCATCAAAACGCCTGCAATTCTACCACTAACTAGTGGCGATCCGACCACTATAGTTAAAAAGATATTCGAAGATGCAACGGATGAAATTCGACCAAGCCCTGTTTCACACGTTTCCGACACTCGACTACCGACACCGGGTATCCGATCGCGAAGTGTATGGAATAATATGGGACCATTTACACGTTTGTCCGATAGTCGATTTGTAAAAACAAAGAAAATCGATCGGATACCCGGCATCGGCAGTCCGGTGCCGGATACCTTACGTGTGAAACGGGTTTAAATCTTTCTGTTCGTAAACGGTACGGGCACGACACGGTTGTCTAAATCGACCTTAAGGAGGCTCTTACCTCGATCATAATACGACAGATCTTTATGAAATTAACATATGTTGTAAAGTGAACCACAACGAACCGATGCCCAACATTTTTAGCCTAGGTTGACGATAAAAATGTTAAAAATATCAGTATTAAAATTTGCATTTTTAACACAGGGCATATGGTAAACACTAAAATTTTTACCGGAAGTGATGTATTTTCTTGGCAAGTTTGCGAGCCAGGTAAACAAAAAACTAAGGAATTGTAGTTAAAATAATCATCTTTCTAATGATAAGAAGAAAACTTGGTGTTGACGATGAGTTATGAAAGATATTGTAGTTTTAATATGACGTACGAGAGGTTAGGTGAATGATCTTCCGAGTGTCAAAATCGCGCGAAGTTTCAAATGGTGTATTATACGTAAATAATACTTTTAAATACTTTTAAATTCACTATCCGTCGAGACCCTAATGAATCCTCTGCATGCAAACATTCCGGAGAATTGTTTTGTACCTATATAAACAATAAGTTTCAATTATTTGCCAATCAAACCTTGAAAATCAAAAAGTAAACAATGTTAATTATTCTTTCTAACCTCACTTGCACATGTCTTTTCTCTGCGCTGTATGGTAGCGGCATAATTATTCTCTCACGCATTGACAACCTTTATTTTCGCGAATTTTCCTTTCATTTTCCCTCTCAGCATTCTCACGTTATATCTTTCTTTTGGCTCCATCTCTTCATTGCATCAATCGCTACAACGCTACACGGCTACACTTCACTTAGCTACAGACTGCTGCTGCAGACGACGTTGTAACACGCGCATGTTATCTGCTCTTTAGCACTGACGTAGTCAACTGACTTATTGTATAAATTTTAATATTTACACTAATAGAACATATAACTTACTCTTACACTATGTAAAAATCATTATTTATTTTTTTATTTAATTTTCGATAATTTTATAACCAATTATTAATGATAATTTTTTGGTTGCTACATTGATTAGAGCAGCCGGGTAAGAGCCTCCTTAAATCGGAGATATATTCACGGAGGGAGTTCGTTATACGAATAATATTGATATAAATCTCGCAGCATCGATATATACGCAGATAATCGATTAAAAATGCAACGATAAGATTATCGTAAACAATATCAATGAGTAAAACGCATAATTTATTGCATCGAGTACAGACATTTATGGTGCCGTATTAAAAAGTTGAAAAAAATTACGTGCAACGTGCGTAACTTTCTTTCATTTAAAAAAGAAATGTATAATTTTATAAAATAATACAATTCTTTTTCTATACGGCTAATTCACTACAAATCCAAGTGTGTTATTTTAACTAAAGCTCTTCTTACACATTTTTTGAGTTGTTTTGAATAATGCCATTTAACACGGTTAAACAAATACGATTAAACGTGTTGATTTAACACGCAACAAAACATGTAAAACAAGCTTCAATCAAATGTATCATTTTAAACGTTTATGCGTGTAGAAATAACACACTTGGATTTACAGTGTATAATAAAATGGCTTGCATTTACAATTAATTACAAAGTATTCTATACATATCATTAGTCTATATAAATCTCTATATAAATCAAAATGGTATAATTACCATAGTTGTCTCTACGCTATTAAATATTAAAAGAAAAAATAAAAGCGAGCTTACGCCGGCAAAACTGGAAACGATCAATCATATTACGTGATCGGAGGCACTGTTGGCCGTGTACCGGACCCGCGGCCGACCGACAGGTCGCTCGCCGATCCGCGTTAAGTACGCGATCGCGTATGCACGTACTCATTCTCTCGGTCGGACCTAGTACCGGTAATCACGCTGGCCACGGCGGCCTCTCTCCCGTCCGCGTTGCAAACAGTAGCAAGACTACTACCTTTTGTACATCGTGGCAGAAAGAAACGCAAAAAAGTGACAAATCCGTGTTAGAATTCGAAGATTCAAATGGCCTAAAAACTATGCTAATGCGAGCACTCTCGTATTGTATTGGAAGAGTCAGGCTGTCTTAGGCCTTTGATTCTCTGCACGAGTCTCATTGGGCCTGGGGTCAGAGTCAGTTACTAGTCTGGTGATGCAAATATATAGCCTCTCCCAGTCAAGTCATGCGCCCACCTCCCAGTGGTCTCGCTGGACCGCTGTAATGAGGCTGTTCCGATTCAGTACGGCTCGGTCGCAAGATATGATGTTGGCTGGCCAGCGCGCTCTGCAGTAACCAAGTGGCGTCAATGGCAATCTGACTGCCCCTCTAAAAGCCTGTAGTGATACAGACCCAAGTACCGCTGGTGAGTTGTAAAGCCAAGGTTATCTGGAAAGGTTTCGGCTGTCAATCCGTTTGCTCCTCAACACGTAGTAAATATAAAGAAGGCAAGAATAAATCTTCACGCCCAGGTTCTCGAATGGTCGGGGCACTGCACGCACGATGCGAGATTGATGACTCGGTTAGTGCGGAGACACTCAGTGACTGCGTAGTTAGCTCCTCGAGAGTAGGCGCTAGTTAACGGGTATAGAAACGATTACGCCTCTTGATGCACAAAACTCATGCCACAAGTAGCCCCCAATAACCTTCTTCTTCTTCTTCTTTTTCTTTGTGAATTTTATGGCACCTAATCCTTCTCAGGATCACATAACGGCCAAGAACAAATCGAAAATAATAATACAGACTCAAAAGATTCAATCCAAACTCGGCGCTGATTGCATCAGCATCTTCAAAAATTATTCAGGACAAAACACGTCCGAACATGTCCACGGTCTCGACGAGACTCGCCCCTACTAGCCGTGTCAAATTAAAATAGAAATTAATAGTAATAAGTTATTTCGTGAATGGATATCCATCTGTGTCAAACGCAGTGCACGGGCACTGCGTTTCAAGCATGCCCGGCGCCGGGAATCGACTCGCAACGGTGGCGGGATTCGCGTCCGCTTCTCCCACGTTGCAAGGCCGGCCAACTTCGACTCCCCGGCTTAAGTAAAAGATAATCGCATGCTCTAATGGGCTTGGAAGAGGGGGAGTCGTTCGGCTGATTCGATTCGGAGTCATAGGTCAATGAGACCTCTTCGTCGGGAATGGAATCCGATTGGGCCTGATGATCGAATGATGCTTTCGCTTGAACCGTGATTGACCAGTTTCGCGAAAACTCTTCGCGAATGGATTGTTATTGATCTTCAACTTTGTGATGTTCTCGTTTTGATATGCCGTCACCGCGATAAATTCCGTCTCTTTGAAAGCAAACAACGCGGTTGGATAAGTAAAGAACTCGTTGTCTTTCTTCATATCAAAGCAACGGTCTTTGATGTTGTTCGTGAACTTCAATTTATTGAAGCTGATCGGATTGTCCATCCAGTGGCTCCCCGTTGCAAGACTATCGGGATGCTTATAAATCCTATAGCCGAAAAGCTGTTGCGAGTCTGACGGCCCCGTGAAACTCCAGCCACCCATATTGTTGTTCTTGCTCCCGTTCTGGTATCCACAGTACTTGTAACGGCGATCGGAGGCCGGTGCTATCTCCATAAGGACATAATAATTCTCACGTTTCTCCAAACCGCTTACGTTTATCTGAACGGACGGAAACATGCGCCGACCGCTCTTGGTAATTATCATTTCTGTATATTCTCGTAGAATTGCTGCCAAAAATTTCGATTAAGCAGCTCCACGTTTAATGGCTTGAATTCATCCTCTCACCTAATTTGCGTTGTAGAGCAATCGATGACTACGCAAAAAGTAGCGATGCCAGTTGCATATTCAGTTCCAAAGGTATCAGTGTGTTGTTTGGATTCTGAAAAAACATCTCCGATGATCGACGTTTCTTCTCCGACACCGTCGGTGTAAGGTATAAGGCAAACACAAAAATGCTCAAAACGAACGTCAAAATCACGTGCAGTTGTAGAATGGAACTAAAACGACCGGTTCTCGCCTACCAGTGACTTAGGTATCACAAAACGAAATCAGCGCAATCCGCCAAAACTAAGCAAACTATGTGTGTCGTCGGTCGTTCGGCGCCAACACATGAGACGACCATGTGTCCATGAACCTTTTGTCCTTTCTGCCACGATTGACAAAAGGTAATATATAAGGTAACAAATAACGTTCACGTGATAATTTTAAATGCCATAATCATACTAATCTACTGAGCCAGTTAAAATACCCGAGTAGAAATTTATCCGGGCATATTCAATGTTGGCCCCGTATGGGCTTTACTAAGGCATCCAAAATAAGGGCTTGTCAAACTCAAACCCATTTAGGACCTAGTTTTTGTTTTTAATTTGGGCATGTCTAACTATAACCCATACAGGGCCAAGTTTGGTCACGATTTTTCTCCCAAGACAATTTAATGTAAGATTTCCTAGTTATAGCCCATACAGGGCCCAGTTTGGTCACAATTTTTCTCCCAAGACAGTTTAATGTAAGATTTCCTAGTTGTAGCCCATACAGGGCCCAGTTTGGTCACGATTTTTTTCCCAAGACAATTTAATGTAGGATTTTATAGTTATAGCCCATACAGGGCCCAGTTTGGTCACAATTTTTTTCCCAAGACAGTTTAATGTAGGATTTCCTAGTTGTAGCCCATACAGGGCCCAGTTTGGTCATGATTTTTCTCCCAAGACAGTTTAATGTAGGATTTCCTAGTTGTAGCCTATACAGGGCCCAGTTTGGTCACGACTTTCCTTCCAGAACAGTTTAATGTAGGATTTTCTAGTTATAGCCCATATAAAGCCTTTTTGGAAATATATTATATATATCCAATTCAAAATTTTATTACTCTTTTTAAACTGAATTTGTTTCTTAAGATAATTTTTGAAAAATTATATATTTGCTCTGGTTATGACATATGTAGATTATATATAACGCTTACACCAAATTAAGAAGTAGTCTACCACGTAAGGCAGTTGGCTCACGATCCAGAGGTCCCGAGTTCGATCCCACCAAAATAAGTGTTTTTTTCAAATACGAAAAAATACGAGAAAATATTTATAATCATAGACTGCATCTTAAAAAACAAATTTAGTTAAAAAATAATAATAAAATTTAAAATAAATAATTTTTTCTACTCGGGTATAAGCTCGACTTATGAAGCCAACATTGGCCCAAGTTTGGAAAGCAATAAGGGCCCTAGATAAAAAAGCGTGACATTCCGAAATGGGGCCAAGGTGGGCGTCCAAACATGGGCCTCAAATAAAGTAAGGAAGCCCTTCCAGGGCCCGGTTACAGCCTAGGAAAAATATAAATATTAACTTATTACGCGTTGTTAATCCATTTGTCGTAACTTTCTCTTTCTTTAACCCTTCAGGGGCCACACATCGATCCCGTTGGAGTAAAATGTTATAATTTATAAGATAATCTTAAAAGACGTCCGTAATAAAAGTTTTTTGTTTGTATTTTGTTTTTTTTCGGTTTTTTCAGTTTTTTTTTTTCATTTTATTTTATGTACAAAAGGCGTCATTAATGCCTTCCTAGCTGTGTTCTTGGGATTTCTGTAGTGCACGTTACATGTACTATGTTTCAGGTGGAAGGCATTAATGACGCCTTCCGTACATAATTATGTACACAGGCTTCTAAAGGGTTAAAAATGTTCAGATACTGTCTGTTCCTCTTTCGGGCAATCTCAGTAGTCATTCTGCTCTTTTTCAAGCTTCTCATATATTATACATATTTGCCTTTCCGGTGAATTTCGAACAAGTCGAACTCAAGATTTTAAGATTCTCTAATGATTCGATAATATTCCAACAACGTTCAGACGAAGAAATTATTAGATTAATGCGTGTACAAATGGCAACAACTTGCTTCTTTTATGTACATTTTACATTAGTGATATATATTAGCGATTTTTAGAACCTGATAAAAGTATGTGCACGAAAAGAACGGTTTTGCTGAAGTATCTAAAAATTTAGCCAAATATACAAATCTGAAAATAATTTTGTTACACCATTAAAATAATTATAAGTCGCTGAAATATAATTCTGTAAAACATTTTGACACTTTAGCAATCAATTTAAGTTCTACATAATTATTTTGATGGACCAACAAAATTATTTTCAGATCTGTATGTAGCTAAATTTTTAGATACTTCAGCAATTTATACTACGGGTACAAAATTCGGTTTTGTGAAGCGCAAACGAAAGCCAGAGACTTGCAGAGTTTCTTATTCACGCATCATGGAAATGCACGCCCTTAATCTACATATACGGAAAAAACGGTTTTACTAAAGCATCTAAAAATTTAATTAGATACAGTCTGAAAATAATTAGGTTGCACCGTTAAAATAATTATGTAAAGCAATCAAACTGATTACTAACATATCAAAATTTTTTATCTGTACAGCTAAATTTTTAAATACTTCAGCAAAACTGTTCTTTCCGTGCACCATTCTTTTTTACACTCTTCACAAATATAGAAAGAGGATATCAAAAAATAAAAATGCGTTAAGTCATTACAATGTTATTTACGTAAAAATCCATGTACACGGGGTATCTCGAGATTTTTAGAGTCTCTTTTTCTCTCTTTCTCTCTCTCTGCGGTAATAAAAGTTCACGTTTTCACGCCAAATCGCGTGTTACGATATCGTATTAAACTTATAATAAACGACCGTTTCGGCCAAACAGATTCGGCCGAACTTCAACCAATGATACAATATGCGCCTTTAATATTTAAAAAAATACATAATTATACTTAATGTATATGTCGTAGGCAAATGGTTATTTTAGAAAAATAGCTTCTGACTAGGCAAATGCTATCTGCCTGGCCAAATAGCTTTCACCATTTATTCTTGCTATTTTCCTAGTCAAATGCTATTTTCCTAGGCAGATGCTATTTGACTGAACCGCTGTTAGGCAAATGGTATTCCGCGAAGCATGCATTTCGGAAATTCTTCAGTTTAGCTATCCCAGCACAGAAATCGATAAAATTAGACTTATTTGACGCGTTTTTGCACAAAACAACCGAATTTGGCAGAAAAAGTGTCACTTTGCCCCGCGAAGCAAGATATTAAACGTAAAACTTTATCTTTATTTTGCATGTAATAAAAAAAAAGAAAATATTTTATTAAATATTTCGGCTTGTGCGGAGGGAAATTATTTAATTTTCAGATCCAATTAAGGTATGAAGGTACCATACCCGGACACTTAAAAGTAGGTAAATGTACCAATGCCTGGACCACGGTCGTGAATACAGGTCTGGAAACTCATCCGTTTTTTTGGTGGTGGGAGTGACTCGCTTAATGACGATAATTTCATAGGTTTACCATGTGACCGCGCGCGTCGCTGCGTTGCAAGGACTATTTATCGCGCATGCGCGTTGTCTACTAATCCGTTTCACCGTAAAGGGTTTCGCACAATGAAAAATATAAAGAACAAGAAACAGATATTATAGCGATTAAAAATAAGAAATCAGGAATAAAGCTGGTAGTATTAATACACGGTTTCCAATAGGTTAAAAATCTATTGCCTGTGTTATTCCCTGTTTCTGTATTTTTTATCGTGCATCCAACTTTCTTGATTCTTTAGTCTTAAGGCTCCTGGATGGTCACCGCGGCCATATTGGATTCTTACTATCCAGGCGAGAAAAACACCCAATTTTGTTGTGCATGCCATTTTCAAATAAAAAGACATTTCAATAAAACATCACTATAGATCGTCTCAGAACACTTCCGAAATTGGCCGAAAACTACCTTTTTCCCTCGACAATAAACAAACAACCATAAAACGAAGCCTAAACATATGGGAAAAACAGCCGTTTAACGACTATCGAAAGGAGGTGAAAACGTTCCTTCCGCATGCAAATCGTACTTTTCGGCCAATTTTACGACTTTCACGAATACGTTAAACGTTAGAGCACAAGCACAGAGCGAATAATAAAAAAATAGCACGCACAACAAAATAGGTTGTCAACATGTCACAAGACAGAATTCTCCATTGGAGAGAGTGAAAGGAGAGAGTTCTGATTTCTGCCGCGACGGTACGTCGCCACCGTCAACGCAGAGTTCTCGGCTGACCATCCAGGAGCCTTAATCGCTAATATCTGTTCCTTGTTCCTTATATTTTTCATTGCAGAGGCCTTAACCAAACAATATTTTTATAATAAATGTAAAATAGAAAATAGTATATGCAAAAAAGCAGCCAGTTTTGTAAATAAGTTGGTTCAATCAACGTTTTAAATAAGTTCAAATGTGAATGAGTGGTAGCAAGAGATCCTCCTTGCAGTCTTACCGTTTTTAGTTCGCTTCTGATTATTGTTTTTTTTACAATTATTTTACGAAAAGTCAGTTATTTCATTATTACGCATTGTATTAAGTTATGTAAAAGGTATAGTACCACCCCGTGACACACAGATCCCGCGATATTTGTAAAATTAAATAAAATAATTAATCATCTCCCGTTGTACATAGAAATAATGTTTATTTTTCATATTGAGATACAAAGGTAATAAATGTGAATTAATAAAATACAATTACTTTTTAAAATTCCACTTCCGTTTTTTTATACACAAAGTGATTGTTTATGTTTACAATTATAATTAATGTTTAAATTATAATTACATTTTGTTTATCATGGAATATTATCATAAATTTAATTGTCAGTTCATTGATTTGTAAGTTTTGATAATTTCTTTTTCTGCACAAATTCCTTTTTTTTTCTTCTCATTCTCTTGAAATGTAAACTGTCTCATTCTCATTCGAACGTAATATTGGAGTGTATATGACAGGAGATGTGAGGCATGCGTCTTGCACGAAAATGAAAAAGGATATGAGTCCAAAACTTCATCTATTGTTTCATCAAAAACATGTTTGCTTGTAGCATGCTTAGAAAAACAATTCTCGATAAAACGTATTAATTGAAAAAAAGTTGTGTTAGGATAAATCAGCCTTCCATTTGATTTAAGGTCGACTAATTTAGAAAGCGAACTTTGATTGTTGGGATCTTGTATTAACCTTTGTTGTGCACACCTCTTCAAAATTACGTATTGTGCACAGGGGGTCTATTAGACCCCAGTCACTTAACTGTTTTTATTATAGACGTACAATTTGTTATTTTGACTCAAACAAAATTGCTGGCTATTGTTCAAAGCTTCCAAAATAAGGTCTAATAGGTTTCATTAATATTTTGCAACATAAAAAAATTTTAAATGATATATTAACTAAAGAAACCAAAAAATACTTTTTACTAAAAAATGCATAAAAAATTCAATTTTTAATATTTTTTAATAATTTTTGCAGGATTGCTTTCTTGAAATACTACACTTTCAAGAAAAAATATTAGTTTATAGCGGAGTTGAAAAAAGTATATTTATATTGCTATGAAGTCACGCGTTTTTCAACTTCTCACCACTGCCAAAAGCAGACTAAAGCCGGGCGGGCAAAACTATGTATAGGATCTTGAAGTGTTACTCCTAGACTACAGGTAGATAACAGCACAGGTCCCGATCCGCATTGTACGTATTAAAAAAACGCGTTTGAAAATACGCTGGGGTCTAGAAGACCCAGTGTGCACAACAAAGGTTAACGCTGCACGACAATTTACACATGCACCATAGCACCGCAAAACTTGTTTGCATACGTACCCTAGAAAATGTTAAGATAATGGTTGTAGATATTATGAAGGGGAAAAATGTGCGGAACCAATAGTCAGATAATAGCAATCCAAGATAAAAAAAAATGAGATTGGTTTGGGTTCCATCCTAATTATGTACCTATTTCACTATATAAGTAGTTTTTTGTGTCATTAGCAAACTAACGGAGTCAAAGCAGACAAAATCGGATAAATTTCTTATTGCCTTTTGTATCGATCGCGGCGGTCTTTACAAAGTATCAAAATTCTACGGTGTATTTTATCGTATTTTGCCTATGTAAGTCATTATCCTGCGTATAAAATACAAAAATTATAGAGATAAATTTTTTATTATTTAAATAATTAATAGTTTGTCGAAATAAATTACTAGAAATTATTAAAAAATTAATAATTAATGGAAAATAATTACTAATTTTCTCAATAATGAATAATTAGTCTCAGGTAAATTATTAATTATTAAAAAATTATTTAATTTAAAAATTATCTGATTTAACATAAATAACTTAATTACTACATCTATATATATATATATATATAAAGTAATTAAATTGACAATGAAATTGACGAAATATTGTGTCGTGCCGAATTGCAAGACTGGGTGCAAAAGTGTTAAAGTAAATTGTTCAATTTTTAAAGTGCCAAAATGTGACGAATTGCGTAAAAAATGGATGTCCGCAATCCCTGGCATAAAGGACCTAAAACCCAATCATTTTGTATGTGAAAAACATTTTGATAAAGAATGCATAATAAGGAATTTTGTAATGCGGGATGTACAAGGAAATGTCGTAGCCGAGGTAAGCTCAGTTATAAAAAAAATATTTGGCCACGTTAAAAGAAACTTTAATAATGTATCCAGAAATCGGCGAAAAATTAGTATAGATAAAAAATTGAATATAGATGCGGTGTATGCTTGTCTGACGATAGAACGTATGTAGTACGAGGCTGTAGTGGACTTTGATGCGGGAATACACATATATATATACATTCGGTCAGCGATGCTTGTTTGATTCCTTTAGGAATCGTCACTACGTAATTCCGTGCGAGTATCAGCAGGAGAGCTATTGGGTGCACGAGAAGCGAGGAACGAAAATGAATTAAAAGGTCAAATGTAAAGATGCAGTTGCGCGAGTAATTATGCTTTTATGATTAATCCGAAGATGGATTATCGATATGTCTCTCAATTGGACATATATGAAAGCGAAACAATACCATTAATGTAACAAGATTATATTAAAATTAAATACTTTTATTGTATAATTTATATAATAAAATTATATAATTCTAATGATTATATTGTTACGCCCGTGCTGTGCGCTCGTGCCGTATCGCCCGTTAGACGCCCGGGCGGCAGAAGAAGATCGCAACCGGACAACGGGTTGCTTGACGACGCTGTTGACTAACAACCGCTCGTCAGATTATGCTCTGGACCTCGAACTTGTCGGACGCGACTCGTTGTATCTCTGAGCAATAAATCCGTTCTTTTTTATAACAGAGAGTATCTTTATTCCCGGTGACGGGGAAGCGCGGCGCGTTCGCGAGTGCGGTGACAGTGTGACAGTGCGAGTGCGGCGAACGCGTGTCGAGCGTAACATTTTGGGGGCTCGTCCGGGATCGGACGAGCGAGGATTGGACGAGCGACGACGAGTATTACCCCGATTACCCCGATGGCCACGAGGAAGAGGCTCCGGCTTGACACGCCTCACCGGAATACCACCGAAGCGCCAGCGATCACGACGCTCACCGAGACGCTCCAAGCCGTCATTGAGGAGGTTCGACTTCTTCGTGAGGAGCGGGCTCGGAGGGAGGAGGAGTACACGGCGACGATCCGTCGTCAGGAGGAGGAGCTCCGCCGACTCCGAGAGACAATCTCCAATAATTCCGAGCTAAGTCCTTCAATTAATAGAGCGTCCGGAGACTCGGGGACGCGGGTCGCGGGCGGCGCGAGGGCGCGGGGCGTGGGCGGCGCGAAGGCGCGGGCCGCGAGTGACGTGAGGACGCGAGTCTCGCGCGAGGGAGTCGCGGGCGTGAGCGGCGCGGGGACGCGGGTCGCGTGCGCGAGTGAGAGATGCGCGGGTGTGAGCGGTGCCGGGGCGCGAGTACACACGAGTGAAAGTGTCGCGGTCGCGAGTGCCGAGCTCGGATACAAATTCAAACCCGACACGTACGACGGGACGGTCCCGTTACAAGAATATTTTTCGCAATTAAATTTAATCGCGCGGGCGAATCGTTGGGATGACGCTACCAAAACGATCGCGTTGGCTTCGAGCCTGAGGGGGAAAGCGCGCTCAGTTTTAGAGACGGTTGAAAACGTCGAACGGCTAAATTTTGCTGAACTCAAAGCAAAGCTTGAGCTGCGTTTCGGGGAGGGGCGACAATCTCAGAATAGCTACATCGCATTCACAAATCGTCGACAAAAATTCGGGGAAAATTTGGCGGTTCCGAAATCGACAGACTGTCGCGCCTGGCGTACCCCGAGTGCCCGTATGAGTTGCGTGATAAGATCGCTTGCGCGCAGTTTGTGACAGCCGTCTCAGATAATTTTATTAGGCGAGCGCTTCAGATGGAAGGTATAACCTCTCTGAATGCAGCCGTTGAAAGGGCTAAGGCGCTTAAAATCATTCAAGGAGACAATTCGGAGAGATATAGAGAAAATTTTAATAAAAATTTTGCGAAAAAGGGAGTCGGACAGGCGGGTAAAAATGAAAAACGCGCTGAAGAAAAGAAAAGTGTTGAGAAAGAGAAGGAGAAGGCGTGGAAGGGTCCGAAGGGGAATTGGCGTGGCAGCAAATTTGGCGCCGGCCGGGGGGAATGTTGGTCTTGCGGTAAGACTGGGCATTTCCGATCAGAATGCCCTAATGAGGAAAACGCGATTTAGTTGAGCTTAGCGGGGTAAACTCAACTTTTATGAAAAATTCCCCGAATGTTGGTCAATTTAAGCATTTTAAACTTAATTATAAGAAAAATAAAAATGATTTTTGTTTTGATGGTCTTCTGAATAATAATTGTTGTTCTTTGAAGATAGATACGGGCTCCGATGTCTCGATTGTTAATAAAACTTTTATTGGAAAAGAAGTAGAGAGAATTGAAATAGAAAACTGTAATTTAAAATACCCGACAGGAGAAAAAGTTTCTGTTGAATCTAAAGTCTTAATGAAAGTTCAAATTGGTAGATTTTCCGTAGAGGTCTTTATGTTTGTTGCAGAAATCTGCGATCAATGTTTATTGGGAAAAGATTTTCTTGAGAAAGTGAATTTGGGAAATATTTTTGAACCTTTTTTTGTTAATCCTGAATTATATGAGAAAAGTGATTGTTCTCGTGTTGAAACTTCTTTCGAAGGAGACTTTTCTATCTTAAAAGAACTTTTCGAAAATAATTCTGAGAGTCTAAATGAAGCTCAAAAGGAAATGTTTGCCGATTTTCTGAAAGATTTCCGGGACGTGTTTTCCGAAACTATTGTTGCAGGAAATTGCCATATTATTGAACATGTGATAAATGTGAGAGATTCTTCCCCTATTAAACAGGTCCCTCGTCGTATTCCTGTCCACATGAGGAAGGAAGTAAATAAAATTATTGAGGATATGTGGAAACAAGGGGTAATTGAGGAGTCACAAAGCCCCTGGATTTCGCCTGTAGTTTTGGTCAGGAAAAAAGACGGTACAATTAGATTCTGTGTGGATTATCGGAAGTTGAATTATTTAACTAAGAAAGATTCTCATCCTATACCCAGAATCGATGACATATTCGACCAGTTATCGGGTAACGTTTGGTTCTGTACTTTAGATCTTAAGAGCGGATATTGGCAAATAAAGATTCGTTCTGGGTTTCCGTCACGATCGGACGTGTTAACCCGAGCTCTGTATACAAACGAATCATTATTAAACGAGTTCCTTTTATACAAATAACGAGCCTTATTCATTGAGCGAGTGCCGGAGTGCGCGACGCGAGTGAGTGCAAGTGTGAGTGAGCGACATACGCCCGGCGAGCGTAACATTTTGGAGGTTCATTTAGGGAGAGGAATGTCAAAAAACGTTTGAAGAATTAAAACGGGTTTTATCTTCCCCTCCAGTACTTTCTTTTCCTAAAGGGGAGGGAGGATTTGTCTTGGATACCGATGCTTCGAATATCGGTATTATCGCGCGGTGTTATCGCAGAAACAGGAGGGAGAAGAGAGAGTCATAGCTTTTTTTAGTCGGGTTCTCAATAAAGCTGAGAGAAACTATTGCGTTACTCGACGAGAACTCTTAGCAGCAGTAGACTCAATAAAATTTTTCCGCCACTATCTTTTAGGACGGAAATTTTTAATTCGTACAGATCACGTTTCTTTGAAGTGGCTTATGTCCTTCAAGGATTTAGAAGGACAGCTGGCACGCTGGCTGAAAAGACTCCAAGAGTATGAATTTGAGATTGTGCATCGAAAGGGGCTATCACATAAAAATGCTGATGGATTGTCCAGACGACAATGTGAGAAGTTCGATTGTATTTATTGTGCCAAAATTGAGAAGAAGTCAACGGAGGAATTAGATAAAACGATTGCTCGATTAATTCTACAGGGAGAGAATTTGGAAACTTGGCGTAAGGATCAAGGGGAGGACGAGGGAATAGCTTTTATCCTTCGCGGTAAGCAAACTGGAATCCGTCCTCTGCGTTCTGAGATCCCTGATAGGAATGTTTCTGCCCAAATTTATTGGTCGTATTGGGATGCGCTAATTCTAAGAGAAGGAATTCTTTATAAAAGGTGAGAGGCTCCAAGTTTGAAAACAAGCTTTCTTCAGCTTGTTGCTCCTCGAAGTCGGGTCAAAGAAATTCTCAAAAAAGCCCACGATTCTTCTTCAGGTGGGCATTTTAGAATTAATAAAACTTTGGAAAAAGTTCGAAAGCGCTTTTATTAGGCAACCTGTAAGCAGGATGTTGAAGATTGGTGCAGATCTTGTGAAATCTGCGTCTCTAAAAGCGTCCCTCTGGGAAAGCAAAATTCCCTTTACAAATTTACAATGTTGGGGCACCATTTGCGAGAATTCAAATGGATGTTCTTGGCCCCCTCCCTACAACCAATTCCGGAAACAGATATCTCCTTGTCATTGTAGATTGTTTCACCAAATGGGTGGAAGCATTTCCTCTGAAAAATATAAGAGCTAAAACGGTGTGTGTGGCGGAGATCTTCGTAAATCAATTTGTCTCTAGATATGGAGCTCCCTTGGAAGTGCATACCGATCAGGGAAAGAACTTTGAGTCGAAGTTGTTCGCAGAATTAATGGATCTTCTTGGGATTAAAAAAACGAGAACTACTGCCTTACATCCTCAGTCGGATGGACAAGTAGAGCGACAACACCAGGCTATTACTAACTATCTGGCAAAGTTTGTTTCTGATAGTCAAAAGGACTGGGATCGGTGGATTCCCATGTTTTTGTTAGCTTATAGGTCTTCAAAACATGAGACAACTGGCTTTACTCCTGCGGAATTATGTTTTGCTCGAGATTTGAAATTACCCTTAGATTTGTTACAGGGAGGTCCTCCAAGGCTTTATGAGGAGGAGGCGCAGTCAATGGGAAGCTTTGTTAGAAATTTGAAGTCAAAATTTGAAGAAATCCATTCTATAGTGAGAGAGCGTATGGATGTTAAATCTTCTCGAATGAAGACTCGTTATGATCGTGGAGTTAGGCAAGTTTTCTTTCAGGAGGGGCAGAGAGTCTGGTTATATAATCCCCGAAGAGTTATTGGTAAGGCTCTAAAATTGCAGAGCAATTGGGAAGGTCCCTTCTTCATAATAAAGAAGCTTAGTGATGTGGTATACTGTATTCGGAAATCACCTCGTCATAAGAATAAAGTTGTTCATTCGGATAGGTTGGCTATTTATTCTAAGAGAAAATTAGATTGAGAAATTAGAGTAGGTCGGAGCCCGAAAAAAAAGAGAAAAAAAAATGTTAATTAAAAAATGTATTTGTAATAAAAAATTCTTGTACAACGTGTTATGATTTTGTTTTCAATTTTCGAACGTTTAGTTCCTTGTTTACTGCGCATAATATTTGTTTTCCTAGGAGAAGTCAGCAGTACGTGGGTGATGTGGTGACCGCAGCGGAACATCGGCCGAAGACTTCTCCCATGAAGTTTTTTTTTAAGAAGACCGCTTTGCCGACGGTTTTTTTGATCTGTGATTTTCCCGTGGGCCGTAAGGCGAATGCCGGGCGAAAACTTGGGAAGCCCTTCGGGGCGTTGGGTCCACAGAAAATAGATTTCCCCCCCCCTTGTTCGAAGATAAGTGGGACGGCAGCAGAGGAGGACGGCAGCGAGGGAGACCACACCGGGGACAGCGGAACTCCTACAGGGTCGTCCTAAGACCGTCAGAGGGGGGAAGCCTGGCCAGCTCTCTCCAGAAGAAGGACGGTTGGAGACCTGGGTGCGGCTACCGGGGACCAGGAAGTATGGGGTCCGTTGACTCGGAGCAGCAGCTCGAGGAGGGCAAGTGAACCATACGGTGCCCTGGAGCCTACGGAACTAGAAGAGATATGGACCGCGAAGAACTACCCTCCCGGATTGTCGGGGCGACAATCTTAGAAGAGAGGGGGTAGTGTTACGCCCGTGCTGTGCGCTCGCTGTGCGCTCGTGCCGTATCGCCCGTTAGACGCCCGGGCGGCAGAAAAAGATCGCAATCGGACAACGGGTTGCTTGACGACGCTGTTGACTAACAACCGCTCGTCAGATTATGCTCTGGACCTCGAACTTGTCGGACGCGACTCGTTGTATCTCTGAGCAATAAATCCGTTCTTTTTTATAACAGAGAGTATCTTTATTCCCAGTGACGGGGAAGCGCGGCGCGTTCGCGAGTGCGGTAACAGTGTGACTGTGCGAGTGCGGCGAACACGTGTCGAGCGTAACAATATAATTGTAATAATCATATATTTTTAGCTCCAACAGATAAAATATTTTTTGGCGTAATTTTTTATTCTCACTTTTTTTATTCATCGAGGACGTAAAAGCATTATTACTCACGCTAGTCGCCGAATCTATATTTATATGTGATGATTGTAAGGCATAATGGACTATGTTTATGATAATTTTAAGCATAATTTCACTTAGAGCATAATTTTCTTACATTAATATTAATAAGCTGGTCAGTAAATCTTACTATTATTAATAAGTGTATAATAATCAGGTAATCGTTCTTTCATCACCATCCTCGCTGTAGCTGAAATTTAGGAAGATTATATTAAATGTTGTGTCATTATTATGAATAAAAATAAGTCTATTATCTTTTACAATGATATTCGATAAAGTCATGTGATTAATATATTAAAATATCTTCTTTTAAATTGTATTAAATTATCTTTTTAATTACCTTTGTAATTCACTTTTTTTATCTCTATAAAAAGTTATTAAATATTTATCAAAGTTATAAAATACTGAAATTCAAGTATTTAATAACTATAAATATTTTTTGCAATTTACAGGGAGCATAATTTTTTCTATTAATCTTTCTGAATTACAGATATTTATATTAATTTCTCATCCGGGATTTCTTCTTCGTGATTATTGCTTTCACTTATGACAAAACATTTTCATGAATCCAAATTAGTATTTATTTAAATTTCCGAGCCCGGTGGAAGCTCGGAAGGCAGTCGCGAAGCACTGCCTAACGTCGTGCCTGACGACGAGCCTGTCGTTGCGTTGTTTGTCAACAGTCGTCATTCAGATTCTCCGCCGGGCTTTCGAGCCGATCTGACGTGTTTCACAAGCCTTTGTATTCTATTACATTTGCCATTAAACGAGTTCTCTTCCAACTGAGAGTTCTTATTCCCGGAAACGGGATTGCGCGCCGCGTTCGCGAGTGTGTGCGTGAGTGTGTGTTCAGCGAACGCGCGGACAAGCGCAACAATATCTTAGATTTGAAAAGTTATGTGCTCATATACATGTATAAACTTTTAGTGAGGGCTTGCGACGGACCTTTAGCAAATATGGTTTAAGCACCTTATATACGGTGCCTAAGAAATTGAATGTATTAATTGAAAAAGGGAAAGACAAATTAGAGAGTAAGAATTGCACGGATGTGGTTTAAAAGCTAGTGTTCGGATTGTAATGCTTGTTATATTGGCCAGACCAAGAGACGTTTAGAAACTCGCATAAAGAACACTGCGCAGACATTAACAAGCATTCCAATCAGCATTCTGTGGCTTTTAATAAGAGCAGGATAAAGAAATTTAAAAAATTATCAGAATTGGACGAATTAGTTACACGGAAGCGTGGATTTACCACTGAGAAAAAAAACAAGTGAAAAAAATTTATTCGACAATTGGAAACAAAGAAATTAAAACTTTCAAGCACTATAGATAGTGAAATTGACGTCATAATAAACTGCCGAAATGATGTTGCACATCTCAGGTCTATACCTATTTCAGAATGTTTAAAATCATACGGGGATTTTGACTGGGATTAGATGTAAAACTGAAGAGCACGCAGGTCTTGTTAAATTATGTATATAAAAAAAAACCCAACCGAAGTAGGATCTTCTCGAGAGTATCCGCTTGGCGACTGCAACAAAATCTTGAAAAACGTGAAATTTCCCAAATATTGTTTATTAAAAAGCACACAGATGCTATTAACTCGCAGAAAGACACCGAAAACTTGCCATTAGTCTACGATCGAATAATATTTTCGCTTTAAACATTACCCTCTTTGTTATCTTCTGTTCGGCGATTATTTGTGATGTACTTATCTTTCTTTCTTCGGGCTTTATAAGTGGCAATCATGTCTCTACGTGTATATTTCTTGCGTTCCACCGCCCGACTACATAATTTTTCAACGATGGCAAAAAATTTTTTATGACTATGACGCACAATGACCTATATATAAGTTTAATATCTGTACTTTATTAATTGCATTTGTGTATTTTCGGCAATTTACGTTGTTCTAGCATTGTCAAATTAACTTGAAGAGAACCCAAAGTAGAGGTCAAAACGTCGTTAATATTAATAAATTATTGCCGTCAGGCCGATCAATATTTTTGGTTTATTATTTCATCACTGGCGAAGAATTGTTTTATTGAATTATAAAATTTATTGCACTCCTTAATAGGTAAATTAATATTCTTCTACCATTTCTACTTTCAAGTTTATAATAAATGTGTATATTGTTGCGCCCGTGCTGGACACCCGTTTGTGGGCTGAACTTGGCTCCGCTGACCGCGCCGCGTAACCCTTATGAAAATGTGCCCTTCATTGCCATTAAAAAATGCCATTGAATTCCTATTGTTCCAGACGCAATGGAAATGAAGGCATTTTTGCCAAAGATAAAAAGTTCCACACAAAATCTCATTGGTATTGCTATTGGTATTGCCACTGGTTTTGCCATTGGTATTGCCATTAGTATTGCCATTGGTATTAACACTGGCAATACCAATGGGTTTTTGTGTGGAAATTTTTATCTTTGGCAAAAATGCCTTTATTTCCATTGCGTCTGGAACAATAAGAATTTAATGGCATTTCAATAAATGGTACTATTTTGTCTTTAATATAAATGCTTCATTTCCCATTGCCTTTGGTTCAACGGACAATCTAATACAAGCTCTTGCCTTAGGCGACTAGCGCCTGAAAATATCTGCCTCGCGGGTCTCCTTATACATATACCAGTCCGTGCCGAACCTTGAATTTGAGAGAATGCATGAACGATGCGACGCCTAGCGGCGTCGATGCGAACTACCGGTAATACAGTTACCGCGCGGGAGTGATGATGATGCATGTATCACGGTGGCGCGAACCGCCACATTTACCATGACGACTTTCCATTACAATTCACACTGAACAACATTGGCTGAAGGTAGAAAAATTCCATACAAATTTTATCCTTCATGAATCATTGGCAGTTTCCATTACGTCTGTATGGAAAAAGTTGCCATTCGAATCTTGCCATTGCGTTGCCATTTATCTTATTGCCACTCAATATTTTCCATTTACTTTTCCATATAATTTGCATTGCAAGTTCCATACATAAATTTTAACCTTCATAAGTTATTAGCAGTTTCCATTACGCCTGTATGGAAAAAGTTGTCATTCGAATCTTGCCATTGCGTTTCCATTCATCTTATTGCCACTCAATATTTTCCATTAACTTTTCCATATAATTCGTATTGCAACTGTAGAGCAACCATATATTCCCACTGACCGCCATTGAGTACTCAAGGGCACATTTTCATAAGGGAAGCTTCGTGCTGAAGCGCGTCCCCTTGACTACGGAATACTGATTTATTGATTTACTACTTCAACTGTCAGATTCACAGAAAGACTCGGAACGTTCGGACAAGTTCTCCTTCTGTATCTTCAAATACGTTTTTCTGTACAAATGTTACGCCCGTGCTGACACCCGTTTATGGGCTAAACTTGGCTCCGCTGATCGCACCGCGGAAGTTTCGTGCTGAAGCGCGTCCCTAGACTATGTACGGAATATTGATTTATTGATTTACTACTTCGACTGTCAGATTTACGGAGAGACTCAAAACGTTCGGACAAGTTCTCCTTTTGTATCTTTAAATACGTTTTTCTGTACAAAGATCTCGAATAAATCCCTGAGTTCCTTATTTTTAATAAACGAGTGTTCTCTTTTCCTCACGTGAGTCTGGAAGTGCGCGGCGCGAACGCGAGTGATCAGTGATAGCGGAGCGCGCGCAACATTTTGGGGGCTCGTCCGGGATCGGACACGAGTGAGAACGGACGAACGGAACTTGATGGCGAGCACCGAGCCAGCTCCCACGTTAAAAAAAAGAGCGCGGATGGGGACCCCGAGGCCGAGAGTCCCACAGCTCAAGGCGGAGACGGAAATTCAACGAGCCGGCCCGAGCGCCCCTCAGCTCTCAGCGAAGGCGAAGATCCTACGGGCGATGCTGCAAGAGATGCGGCAGATGCGCGAAAAGCACGCAGCGTTGTTGCGGCAGCGGAGCCTCAGCGTCAGGAACGCTCACAGCTAAGTCTTTCCGTAAATAAAGCTCACGGAAATTCGGGGTCGCGAGTCGCGGTAGTAAATCGCGGAGGGGATGACCCACGTCGCAAAACGGAGTGGGGCCAGAATATAAAATTAAAGCCTGACACATATGACAGGACAATTCCGTTACGCGAATTTTTCTCTCAGTTTGAACTGATCGCTCGGGCAAATGGGTGGAGTAACGCTTCGAAAACGGTTATCCTAGCTTCTTGTTTAAGAGGGAAGACGCGTTCCATCCTTGAAAACGTACAGGATTTAAAAAATCTAGGTTATGTGGAGCTGAGCCCCTATTCTGTATCTCTTTGCGTTATGACTCCGCTAACGAAAAATGCGTTACCCAGTAACGCATTACTCTCGAAAATCGTATTCTTTAGGCTTCGTTAACGCTTTGCGTTATGAGTCCGGTGTTGTTCGGATATCTTCAGAAATATAACGCAAAAAAAGAAGAAACTAGATGACGTTATAGCTGTAAGCCAATCAGAGTAAGAAAATATTCTAACCGCCAATTTTAGAGAACTCGCGTGAACTTTTGCATGTACTATAAGCGGAAGATATATAAAGTAAGTATTTATATATTACTTATTGCATATATTTTTTAATTATTGTGGTCTTGATATATACAGAGTAATAATTGTAGTAATAGAAATAATTGTATATAAATTGTACAACCCAAGTAGCAGGATGACGTCTAAAGACGTCTTAATGATGTTTTGTTGACGTTAAAGACATCATTAAGACGTTAATACGTCATTTCACGTCAGTCTGCTACTTTGGAAATGATTAATTTGTCATATGTCGCATATGTATAAGGTTAGTTTGGTTAAGTTTATGTGTGTATGTATGTATATTGTTAATTAAAAGTCAGATTAATAAATTAAAAGATATTTTAATTAGTTATTGTTGGAAAGATGCTTTGTGCGAGTAGGTCACTCGCGCCCTGCGAAAGGGCACTACATGGCGCAGCAATGTAGGGAGCAGCATCTCCGCCTCCCTTATTCATTATTGGTTGGCTCTCTCGCGAGCTCGAGAGTTACGAGGTTGGCAGAACTGCCCGGGTAGCCGTTAGAATATATCGAGACTCGTGGCTGTTGCAAGTTCTGCAATAAAGTATTCTTTTCACATCAGTAATCGAGAGTGTAATCCTTTCACAATTCCTCTAATTAATACGTCGGTAGTAGGCCGACACGCGGAGGTCTGATAATCCTCCGTGTAGCAATTTCCTACATTGGTGACCCCGAAAAAGAATCACACAACGGTTCCGGCTCAAGTTACTACAGGAACCCCGAGTCAAAGATAAATCCTCGTGTGGACCAGCCGTCCCCGAGGAACGGACGCAGAAGTAGCGGATTGAATTACCCGCAGTTGCAAGGTACATCCCTGTGCCTGCGTCCCTGGCTGTTATTTGCCCACGCTGCGGCCAGCCAGCTTTACCGCGCCGAAACAATATTCGGGCGGCCATTTTTTTGCCGCGCTTTCTAGCACGAGGTACGAGGCGGGTACGTGAGACCCCACCGGCAACCGGGTGGCCACAACGGTTCTGCCGCCTTGTCACGACCATCTCCTGGTGTGCGACCGGCTGTACTCCACCAACGCCACGGATCGACAACGTCGCCGTCGCCTCATTCGCTGTGACTGCGTAAAGCCAGCGACACCGGCGCCTTGGATTCCGTCGCCGTCGAGACATTTGATGCGTGAAGCCAACGTCTCCGGCGCCTTGAGTTCCATCGTCACCGGGGCTTCGGATTCTACCCACCGTTTACCTGACTACAATAATTTAGAAGTAAGCTAATAATCCGCCGCGCACCGTCATTTATATTGTACAACGCCCGTGTCGTATAACGATCGTGTCGTATAACGCTCGTGTCGTTTATCGCTTTTGTGTCGTTAACAAATTAGGTAAATTCTAAACAATGTCGAACGCAGCTCTTACAGCCGCTCAAGCCCGCGCGGAGACCGCGGAAAACCAGCTCACGCAATCACAAGCCCAGCTCGCACAATTACGAGCCCAGCTAAGCGCTCAAGGCCTCGATACAGCTACCTCAGACGCGATTGATAATACCATTCAAATTCCACGTATAGATAATTACAGAGTTCCCGAACTCCCCCCGTTTTCACTAGTCGATCCAGCATTGTGGTTCATCCAGGCCGAAGTTTCCATGAGAAATTCGCGAATTACCGTGGAATCCACCAAAACCGATACCGTCCTCGCTGCACTAGACGTCGAAGTATTGGATTGTATTAGAGACATTATTACTGCGGACCCTCCCCCAGCGGATATTTATAAGCAGATGAAGGCCCGAATTATCGCGACATACGCACCTTCGGATGAAACAAAATTGCGAAAACTTCTAAAGGGACAAGTCGGGACCAAATAAAAACCTTCGCTAATCCTCAGTCGATTGCGCGGTCTCAATAACGGGAAGATAGATGATAGCGTAATAAAATCAATCTTCCTGGATCAACTACCACGTGAACACCGCGCGGCTCTTGTGGCCACGGGAGCTACTGACCTCAACCGACTAGCCGAGGCCGCCGACCGAATGGCTGAGAGCACTGTCGGAGGCGAATACGCTTCCGCCGTGACCAAGGGAAACACACCCCCTCCTGCAAAGACCGAGATGCAACAACTTATTGCCGATATGATGGCTGCGTTTAAAAATGAAGTCAAAAAGTTCGAAAAGGCACGAAATTCGCGTTCGCGATCCAGTTCCCGCAGGCGCAGTACCTCAACTTCGCCAAGCAAGGCGATTACACCCGCGCTCTGCCCGGCTCATACTAACTACCCTGATAATCCGACGTCGTGTCGTAAATGGTGCTCGAAATGCGAAACATGGAAGGAGCAAAAAAACTAAACCAACCTTCCCGTTTGGAGACGGTCGGCGAGGGCCCTCAAATTTCTAGCCGTCTCCACATTCGTGATCGTGCTAGCGACCAAATGTTCTTAGTCGATACAGGCGCGGATATCTCCCTTGTACCTGCTATCGATCGGGTCAAAGGGAAACCCTCTGAATTAAAACTTTTTGCAGCAAACGATACGCGCATCGACACGTTTGGGGAATCGCTCCGCGAGCTCGACCTCGGTTTGAGACGACCCAATCGATGGAATTTTTGCATTGCCGCGGTTCCTTACCCCATTATCGGAGCCGACCTACTATCGCATTACGGGTTAATAGTAGACTTAAAACGACGACGTCTCGTAGATTCAACTACTAAATTATATACCCTCGCGATTGAAAAACCGGCCCCTGCGCATTCGATTAATACGGTAAATCCCTCATCTGAGTTTTCTAAAATACTCAAGAAGTTTCCGCAAATAACAGGAGCCCTTCCTCTCTCCCCACCGTCCAATTGTGACGTGTTCCATCATATTATCACCACAGGCCCTCCAGTCGCTGAGCGCGCCAGGCGCCTTTCTCCTGATAAACTCAAGGCCGCAAAAGGCCGAGATCAAGGCTTTATTCGAAACAAGCATTTGTCGCCCTTCTAGCAGTGCATGGGCCAGCCCCATTCATCTAGTTCGTAAAAAAGACGGTACCTGGCGGGTGTGCGGTGATTATCGCGGTGTAAATGCAATCACGCGACCAGATAGATATCCCACCCCCCACTTACATGACTGTTCCGTTAATTTACACGGTAAAACGATTTTTTCATCCCTCGACCTACACAAAGCCTATAATCAAATTCCAATGGCCCCTGAGGACATTGAGAAAACAGCTATTATAACTCCTTTTGGATTGTTTGAGTAATTATTTATGACTTTTGGCCTTCGTAATGCCGGTCAATCCTTCCAACGTTATATAAATCGCGCTTTAGGCGATCTAGATTTTGTGTTCATTTATATGGACGATATCCTAATCGCTTCCTCTTCCCCAGAGGAGCACGCTAAACATTTACGCATTGTATTTCAAAGACTTAAAGAATTTCACCTCCGCCTTAACGTTGATAAGTGCGTGTTCGGTGTACAAGAATTAAAGTTCCTCGGATATATAATAAACAATAAAGGAATCCGCCCCATTCCAGAAAAAGTTGAGGCGATTACCAAATTTCCTAGGCCCAAAACCATTTCCGACCTACGCCGCTTTCTCGGCATGATAAATTTTTACCGTCGCAACGTCCCTCGCGCGGCAGAAGCACAAGCACCATTAAATGCATTACTAGTCGACTCACGTAAAAACGATAAGCGTGTAATTGTATGGTCCGACGAATTAATCGAAGCGTTCGAAAAGACCAAAAACGGCCTTGCTAACGCTGCAATGCTGGTGCACCCCCGTATTGGCGCGGAGCTCCGTATACGGGATATATCGTCGCGGACGCGTCCGATTTCGCTATGGAAGCAGTTCTTGAACAGAAAAAACAAAATTCTTGGAAGCCCCTAGCATTTTTTTCGCGTAAATTCTCCCCCGCGCAAACTCGGTATAGCGCTTACAACCGCGAACTCACGGCGATATTCGAATCCGTCAAATACTTCCGTTATTTTGTAGAAGAACGTGAATTCAAAATTATAACCGATCACAAACCACTTATGTACGCGTTTATGCAACGATCTGACAAGGCGTCTCCGCGACAACTACGTCAATTGTCATATATCGCTCAGTTCACTACACAGATCGAACATATCGCTGGTCTACAGAATGTTGTCGCGGATTCGCTTTCGCGGATCGAATCCCTACGTTCACCTGTAGAATTTAATCTCATTGAACTCGCCGAACTTCAGAAGAGCGACGAGCAATTCAAGCTGATCTGTAGCACCCCTGATCACCCGTTAAAATTAAAAAAGATTCAGTGGAGTCCGGATCATTCAACCGTATATTGCGAAATTTCAGGCGAGGCTATTCGGCCATATATTCCCGACAGTCTTCGCGCCAGGGTATTTCAAATGTTTCACAACCCTGCCCACCCCAGCGGCAAAATTACGGATCGCACTATCCGACAGCGTTATGTCTGGCTCAACATGCATCGCGATATCGCTAAATGGTGCAAAAACTGTATCGAATGCCAGCAAGCAAAAGTCTCTCGTCACGTAAAACTAATTCCTGAGCACTTTGTTGCTCCCGACGGGCGATTTGATCAGGTGCATATTGACATTATCGGCCCATTGCCTCCTTCCGAGGGTTACTCTTATTGCCTTACTATGATAGACAGATTTTCGCGTTGGGCCGAGGCAATTCCCTTTAACCCTTCGTCTGAAAACGGGGGTCGTTTGTGTCCGGCCGAAAGTGAATCATCGCTATAACTTTTGAACGCACTATTAGATGGCGCTAGTGTGCCTCTGGTAATTTAGTTAATATCACCGAGGACCCTTCTACCAACTGCCTGATCTCCGGTTCGTGTCAGACAGCTGTGGCAGCCGGACGAAAATTGCTCAGAACACGAAGTACCCCCGTTTTCAGAGGATATTGCCCAAACGCGTAAGTACCAATTTCTTTGTTTCCTTGTTTTTATATATTCTTTGTGTCACTAAAAACAAGAAAAAAAGATCCGCGCGAACAAAAAAAAATTTAAGTAACTTTTCTTGTGCAGTTTTCGATGAAATGACTCAACGGTGTGTAACGCGTTTTTTGTATTTTTATAATAAAATGTTCTTTTGGTAATGTACTTTTGTAATTATTCACTACATGACTACTTCTGTTCGTAAATAATTTTTATTAAACTTTTTACAAAGAATTTTGAACATATTTTTTGTCGACTTTGAGGGTAAAAAATTAAGCTTTTTTTAAAAAAAACTATCGATCCTATTATTTTTGTTTTAAAGGTACACTTTTGCCCTTTAATTTCGTTTTTTATTCTTGTCGATATCATGTTCTGGCTCAAAGTTATGATTTTTTTAGTGTAAATAAGGGATTTTTCCATAGGTGCCCCTTATTTATTTAATGCAAAATATATAGAAAATTTTTTTTATTATAATTGCATGACTGGTACTTCAAGTTCAAAAGTTTAGGAAGCTCCAAGAATTTTTGCAGATTTTTTTAAGCGGTTCAACACCCTCAAAAACGCGCCGGACTCTAATGACCCCCCTTTTCAGACCGAAGGTCCCAAAAAAACGTTTTCAGACGAAGGGTTAAAAATATCTCCGCGCAAACCGTTGCGAGAGCGTTTTACGACACATGGATTTCCCGCTACGGAACCCCTCGATTACTAACTACGGATCAGGGAGCTCAATTTGAATCCCGTCTATTCGAGGCACTGCTCTCATTAATCGGTTGCGAGCGGATTCGTACAACCGCCTACCACCCAAAATCAAACGGCATGATTGAACGTTGGCACCGGGTACTTAAAGCCGCAATTATGTGCCACGCCGATGCGTGCTGGACACGTACGCTGTCCACCGTTTTATTAGGACTTCGGTCGCATGTCCGCGCCGACACTAATGCGTCACCCGCCGAATTCATGTTCGGGACAACTTTGCGTCTTCCCGGGGAATTCTTCCTCCCCGATGATTATACACCAAACCCTAATTACTTTCTTGAGGAGTTCCGTGAATATACGACCGGTTCCTGTTGCGCATAAACATAAAAAACGCGCCTTTTACTTCAAAGATTTATATAATTGTACTCATGTATTCTTACGCAATATGGCTAAAAGAGCGTCCATACACCGGCCCGCACAAAGTTGTACAACGCATCTCAGAGCGTATACTCGATATTGACATCAACGAAAACACAAAAAGCGTGTCCGTCGATTTATTAAAACCGGCATACTTCGTTCCGGACGACCCTCCTACAACCCCTGAAAATGTAAATTTAAATCCACCCGTGCTTAAGACTTACTCTCGTAAGACAATCACGTTTGCGCCGTCCACTAAACCAAAGTAATTTAATTTTAAGGACAAATAAGTGATACTATTTTACATTATATTTTATAAGTGATACTATGTAATATTATTAGCTATAAGTCAGCTCAAATGTTCATTATATTATAAGTCAAGGTATTGTCAACCTCGTGCAATAGCACCAAGCCAAACGCGTAAGCACATTCGTTAAGTGCAATATTATTTTAATTTCGTTAACACTCGGGGGGGAGTGTGTAGGGAGCAGCATCTCCGCCTCCCTTATTCATTATTGGTTGGCTCTCTCGCGAGCTCGAGAGTTACGAGGTTGGCAGAACTGCCCGGGTAGCCGTTAGAATATATCAAGACTCGTGGCTGTTGCAAATTCTGCAATAAAGTATTCTTTTCACATCAGTAATCGAGAGTGTAATCCTTTCACAATTCCTCTCATTAATACGTCGGTAGTAGGCCGACACGCGGAGGTCTGATAATCCTCCGTGTAGCAATTTCCTACAGCATCGCTGGCGCGCGCGCCTCGGGGCGCCACGCGTGCGCGCGGTTGGTCGGTCGTTGTGTGAACTCACAAGAGCTCGGAGTGTCGTCGCGTTCAGACGTATTTTGTAGACGTACTAGTGTATAATATTGTGATATTAAAGAAGAGTAAATAATCAAATCCTGTGCTTCTCGTTCATTTCGCCACACATCAAGTCGCCCTCTTAGATATATTTCCAATAGGTTAGGTTATGGGCCCAGGGCACGATTCCCCTGTATGAGGAACGTATGATCTAATCAAGACACGTGCGTACGAAGTGTGTGAGACGCCGGCGAAAGGAATAGAAGCAATTAAAAAATTAGAGGGTAAGTAAATAATATTCCTCGTTGCTGACGAGCAAAACGAAAGAATTCTCAGACAATAAGAATGTTCGAGAAATGCCGTTAGAAAGAGATAATGTATAAAGTGAAACAGAGAAATCATCGTCGATGTACACGAAAAACAGCGCTGATAGAGTAGAGACTAGAAAAATAAAGAGTAGATGAGAAAAATTAACTAAATTCTAAGAGAATTAAAGAATAGATGTGCAAAAAATAGAAAATTGATGTGTGATAAAAAGAGATAAAAGTATGCCGCTTGGTAACAAGCTGGCGGGAAAAGCGACGTGCGCGTGCAGGTCCGAGCGTGAACACCGATCGTGTTTTGTTTTAATTGTTTTTCTTCTTCAACGCGCGGGAAGTGATGCCGGGCACGCGACGGCATGATCGATTAGAAAAACAAAGCATCGATGCGACACCATGACACATATGCATATACATGCACGTGTATGGAATTTTTTTTTTTCGAAATCGACATGCATCGGGTCGGTGATCGAGCATGACTTGCGGTGCGGTGTAGCTTGATCGCTGTATAGGGAGGCCGCGTAAATCTGTATGAGTCCCGTGCGCGTGCGTGATCAACCCAATATCTTATAGATCTTTTCAGCAATGCTGGAGATCGCACGGGATAGTGGTGTGCGTGTGCGGATGGCTCTGCAGAGGCGCGTGGTTTCTCGCTTTCAGATCATTATGAATTACAGTGCGTTCTGTATGGTCTCGTAAGCAATAAATAAATTTTATTGTTGAGAAAATACTCGACGATAAAATTACAAATTTTATATCAATATATTGAATATTAAATTTATTTTGAAAAATTATATTATTCATGTCAGATTGATATTTGAAATCCCGATTTAGATGGATAAAGATAGACAAGACGAAGAATGTGTAGAGAAGGAAGACACTACCCTGGTAGACTACGAGAGTGACGATAGTACAGAGACAGTAATAGAGAGAAAAATGATAAAAGAAAAAGGTAAGAAAATATGGATCAGAGAGTAAAATAGAAGAAAATTAGAAGGTTAGAGATAGCAAATGTGTAAGGATAAGTATTTAAGGATAAAATTAAAATAATAATCTGAATATTTACATAGATAAAAAGGAAAAGACAGAGCTAGAGCCACAAGGGGCAACCTCAAAATCAAAAGAAAAGCCTCAAATTTTAGAGAATATCCGAGTGCCGAAATTTGTAGGAGAGGATAGACCAATTCTACCAATTGGTAGCAAGATCTTGTATGAAAAACAAGAAAAACTCATCGCGAGAAATGAGACGATGAGCGGAAAATTAGAGACCACACTACAAACCCTGGAAAAAGTGATGACGCAAGCGAATCTTATGGAGAATATGGTGCGAGTCTCGGAGGCTAATCTAGAAAGAAAAAGACTGAAACTTAGACGATTAGAGGTAAATAACGAATATATACAAAATCTAGAAGAAAATAATCTTGAAAAAGTTAACGAAATACAAAAAAGAATCGAAAAAGAGAAAAGTAGAAGAAGTAATCTCTCCAGCCGAAACTAGAGATAAAACTAGAGATTTAGATGCATTTAAAAACGCGATAGAAATTGAATTAAATAATCAGAAAATACATATTAAAAGAGAGTATAAGCTTACGCAGAAATCTAACTTTGATCTCTAGATGGATTATTTAAAATCAGAGTTAATGAACAATGATTTGCTAGATGTAATAGATGCAAGTATAAAAGGTCCAGAAAATCTTTCGGAATTAAAAATTGCTAAAAGAAAAAGTTTTGTTAAAGATATCATAATTAATCATATAGATGAAAATTATCATAAGAGAATTTTGCATAAAAAAGATCCATCAGAGATTTTAAAGAAATTAAAAAGATACAAGAAGAATAAAATAAATGTAACTCATACATCTGTAAGAGCTCGATTCTATCAGATTAAAATGAAGAAAGATGAAAAAGTAAATGATTTTTGCGAACGCTTTGACTCCATAGTTAGAGAATATGAATCATGTGAGGATGCAGTACCTCTCACAGAGCAAGAAATCATCGTTCTATCAGACGGTAGCTTTTAATGTACCAGAACTGAGGAACGCCGATCTGATCAGAAGACAAACAATTCAAAAGGAAATGAATATTGACGAAATAAAATCATTTATTACACAGTTAGAAGCAGAAAAAAAGCATAGAGAAAGAGCAGTTAAAGAAACCAAAAGCTAGAGTACAGAGAGCAAAATTAGAAGCAGATGGAAGATCTGTAAAGTGCTACCGGTGCAACAAAATAGGACATATGGCTAAAGACTGCCCGCTCATTGAAACAGGAGCTTGGTTTTGTTACCATTGCCAAGAGGTCAGAGGCCATAAAAAAGATGATTGTCCAAACGCTGGAGCACAGGCTGGAAGATTTAAAGGAAAAAGGTATAAATTTTTTAATAATAAAAATAAAAATAAGCCGAATAAAGCCGAACAGACAAGCAACAAAAGAGTAAATAATAAAGGAAAGATAGTTAAACTAGACAACAAAGCTCAAGCAAAGAAAGCTACAATAACCGCCAAAGCTAAAGAAGATAAATCAGAGTCAGGTAAGATTAGATTAATTAAGAGTAGAGATAATTCAAAAGAATTAATTAATTTTATAGCAGATTCGGGAGCAACCGATCATATTGTTAATAAGAGTGTAATACTGTCAAACTTTGAAAAATGCGAAAATCAGATTATTAGATGTGCGAATAAAAACGAATTTGCAAATATTGTAATAGATGATAAAGGGGACCTTTTGTTGCAAACGGGAGAAAAAAAAGAGAAAAAAATTAGATTAACAGATGTAATAGCGACAGAAGATGCATCAGAGAATCTATTGTCTTTGAGAAAATTAGCAGAAGCTGGTTTTAGCATTTATTTAGATGATAAGTTGCTTAAAGTATATAATAAACTAACAATTAAAGTAATTTTTAGAGGAAACTATAATAAACCTAATTGGACGATACAATTTGAGGTTAAAAATAACAATGTAGAGAATAATAGTAGAGTAGAATGTGCAGTATATAGATGTAAAGCAAAGATAGTGTCACATTGTGAGTCCCCTGAACAATCACAGACAAACATTGAAAACAATGAGCCATCAATTTCGGAGGGAGAATTAAAAAAGTATGAAAATGTTGGATCTGTGATTGGGAGGGAGAATGATAAGAAACTCACAAGTGTGAATAAAAATGTACAGCATGAGATAAGTACAGAACTTAATCATACGGTGAAATTAGAAGATCTACAATCGTTAAAGGATATAGAAGAAATGTGCGACAATTCAATAATAGAAAAGTCAGAGAAGATAAGAGGAATAAATGAGGCGATGTTATGGCATGTTAGACTAGGTCATGCATCATTAAGCTATTTAAAAAGATTACAGAAATTAGATAAGAGATTAGAGAAAGTAGAGTTAGATAATTCCATATTAGAATGTGAGGTATGTATAATGGCAAAAATGGAAAAACTGCCATTTAAAGAAACAAGAACTAAAGCACAAAGACCACTTCAGGTCATACACACGGATATTATGGGTCCGATAAAACCTACCTCGTATCCAGGACAAAATAGATTTATTATTGTGTTTATAGACGATTATTCTAGATTGGCAAAAGCATACACATTAAAGACGAAAGACGAGTCTGGAGAGGCTTTAGAGAAATACCTCATACATGCCAGGAATTTATTAGGAAAAAAAGAAAAACTGTGCTATGTAAAGTCAGATCAAGGCAAGGAGTTTACGGGAGGTGCGTTTAGAGAAGTACTGGAAAGAGAAAAGATAGAAGCCCAATATGCGCCACCGTATACTCCAGAGCATAACGGAGTAGCCGAGAAGTTCAATTGAACATTACAAGAGAAAATAAGAACCCTTATGTTCGACTCAGGATTACCGAAAAGTATGTGGGAGTTAGCAGTTGACGCTGCCGTGCATGCGTACAACAGATCTCCACACAAAACCATAAAGTATGAAATTCCATTGAAGAAGTTTTCACCAGAAACAACCTGTCATTTAGAACAGCTTAAGAGATTCGGATGCATTGGATATGCAAAAGTACCGAAACCCACATCAAAATTTGATAAAAGAGCAATTAGAGGAATATTAGTTGGATACACCAATACCGGATATATACTATGGCATCCAAGTACGAAAAAGTTTCTAGAGTCTCGACGTATCCAATTCAATGAAAAGATGACATATAAAGATGTATATAAAAACGGTCAAACCGAAAATGAAAAAGAATTGAACAAATATTGGATGAAAAAACTTGTAGAAGATGAAGAGAAAGAAGAGTTAAAACAAGAAATACCAGAGAAAAGAAAAAGAGGTAGACCAAGAAAACAAGTAATGCAATCAGATGAACAAAAACGAAAGAATGTGCAAAGAGGGAGTAACGCTCCAATGACTAGAAGTAAAACTAAGAGGAAACGTGAATCATTAGAGAACATTAGAGACACTCAAGTGCAAAAACCGATAAAGAATATTAGCTTCGCTAATTATAGTTTCGTAGAAACAAATAAATATCAAACAATAGAGTATGAAGATGAACTACGTCGATGTCTTGTGGCATCGTTGAATAGAGAGCCCTACTTATGAAGAAGCTATGTTAAGTAACGAAAGAAAGAATTAGAAAATTGCAGTCAAAGAGGAACTTGAATCTATGTATGCTAATCAAGTGTGGGAACTTGTCGATAGACCAATAGAGAAATTAGATGAAAAACGACCCAATATAATAGATTCAAAATGGGTATTTAAAAGAAAACTAGAGATAAATAGATCTACCAGATTCAAAGCAAAACTTGTGATCAGAGGTTGTAAAGATAGAAACGTGTATGATATAAAAGAGACATACGCACCTGTTTCAAGACTGTCATTGGTTAGATCTATATTGGCAATAATAAATAAGTATAACTTATACGCTTGCCAGCTAGATGTTAAGACTGCGTTTTTAAATGGAATTCTAGAAAAAGAAATATATATGGAAATTCCAGAGGGAGTAGAAGTGGATAAAAACACCAAAAAGACCAAGGTGTGTAAATTGACTAGAGCTTTGTACGGATTGAAGATAAGTCCGAAAAGATAGAATAGGAGATTTTCAGAAGAGGTTAAGAAACTTGGATTAGAGAACGATCTACATGAACCATGCTTGTTCACATGGAGAAAAGAAGAAAAAATGGTAGTAATACTGCTTTATGTGGATGACATGCTAATCGCAAGTAATGACTTAGAGAAATTGGAAGAAATCAAAGGCAAATTAGATGAAATATTTGAGACTAAGGATCTTGGAGAACCAAAGAGCTTCTTAGGAATCACAATAGAGAGAAATAAAGAAGACAAATATATGAGTATCCATCAAGCTCGATATACAGAAAGCGTGCTGAAAAAGTTTCATATAGAGGAATGCAAACCGCAAAGTACTCCTATGGTCACTAGAAAAGTAGACAATAAAAATAAAAAAAGCAGATTAGAAGAATCGAACATTAAAAATGTGATCCAAAAAGAAGAAATCAAAAGAGTGCCTTATAGAGAAGCTATTCGAAGCTTGATGTATCTAGCAAACGCTACAAGACCTGATATAGCTTTTGCAGTAAACTATTTGGCAAGAAAACAATTAGAGCCCACAGAAGAAGATTGGCGAGATGTGAAAAGAGTACTTAGATATCTGAAAGAAACGGTAAATGGAGGACTGATATTTAGAGGAAGAACAAACGGGCTAGAAACATTGACAGATGCAAGTTTCAGAGATTGCGCTGATTCTACATCTACTGGAGAATATATTATCAAGCTATTTGAAGATGTGATAGCATGGAGGAGCCATAAACAAACTTACGTCACACTCTCTACATATCAAACGGAATACTTAGCAATGAGTGAGGCACGTCAAGAAGTGATTTCACTGGACAAGTCACTCAGACATGTTGTTGGAGAAACATTCTTTCCGTCAACAATATGGTGTGATAATAGAGCAGCAAAAAACTGCATTAAGAAAAATGGAAGTCACAAACTTAAGATATTTGATGATGAACTAAAGGAGATAAAGAAAGATTTAAAAGAAAGAGAAGATACTGGGAACCGAAAGCACATGGCAGATACACATGGAGATTTTGTTAAACAATGTGTAGACCAAGGGAAAGTAGAAGTTAGATGGGTAAGCACTAGAGAAAACTTAGCTGATATCATGACTAAACCGTTACCTTTAAAAGCATTCGTATATCTTAGAGATAATATAGCGAATTTAGAGTTTAAGAGCAATTAAAAGCGAAATCTTACTCTGAACTAATAATTTGCCATTTTTCAGATAAGAAACAGACTTAGAGGACCCGAGCTCACTACCCGCACAAAGGAAGGGAGTGTTGGAAAGATGCTTTGTGCGAGTAGGTCACTCGCGCCCTGCGAGAAAGCACTACATGGCGCAGCAACGCTGGCGCGCGCGCCTCGGGGCGCCACGCGTGCGCGCGGTTGGTCGGTCGTTGTGTGAACTCACAAGAGCTCGGAGTGTCGTCGCGTTCAGACGTATTTTGTAGACGCTTCTCGTTCATTTCGCCACACATCAAGTCGCCCTCTTAGATATATTTCCAATAGTTATAAATATATTTGAAATTTAAACAAACGAATTAATTACAATTTATTTCGATATTATTGTAATTTTAATATTATTAGATATATATAGCAAAGTATACTTATTGCAAATACATTATAATCCCTATTCTTCATTCAATTTATGAAATATATTATTATACTTACAATGTATTAATCTGTTATGTTAATCTGTCTTATAATTAAATTGTATATAAATATAACTTAATTAATCTAAAAATTTTAAACAGAATAGTAAATTTCTTTCGCCAGTATAATAACACTCAAGTAATTTCTTTGAATCGACCGTGTGAATCTGACAAACCAAGTTGGCTCACAGTTTTTCAACGTTCATATCGAAGAGACGTTATTTATTGCCAGTCACGGTCGATTCAAAGAAATTACTTGAGTGTTATTATACTGGCGAAAAAAATTTACTATTCTGTTTATTATACACCGTCGACTGAAGAATCGGTGCTCCATCTTATATATAGTTGTTATTGCGATAAATATTACCACAGCCTCAGTGGTCAATTGGCACGACACCCGCACGGTATACGGGAGGTTCCAGGTTCAAACCCTGGCTGGCGTAATATTTTTCGCAAAAAATTTTAAAAACTATTTAATTTAGAAATTACATCAACTGACCAAAACCCATGGTCGAAATTAATAATGCCTCGATGATTGATCCGAAAAAAGTGCTGTGTGAATCTGACAAACCAAGTTGGCTCACAGTTTTTCAACGTTCATATCGAAGAGACGTTATTTATTGCCAGTCACGGTCGATTCAAAGAAATTACTTGACTAAAAATTCTACTTTTAATATAATTTTTAATAGAATGCAAATGTTCTTTGAATAGTATAGAAGTTAAACCAAAAAAGACAAGAGCTCCTAAAACAAGCAGTATCCAATTAGAATATCTTATTGGATACATGCAAAATCACAATGCATTTGCTACTGGAAAATTATTAGGAGCAAGAGGAAAGGCAGCCCACGATACACAATGGCAAGAATTGGCTAAGGAGCTGAATCGCTTAGAAAGGCCATCAAAAAGTGTAGAAGCTTGGAAAAAAATAAAATATGAATTCATGTTACATATTTCTCATTAAGTTGTATATATGTATGTATAACTTTATTTCATATCCCCGTAGGGTTCGAAAGGCGTTTTTGTCAAGGAACGTTCCCAAACCTTTTACATACTCTCTACATCAATCTCTTAGCCTATTTATTCTAACTTAACTTATACTACTTAACCTAACGGTGTGGATGTGAGCTTCAGCTTCTGCGTCCGCCCACATCCACGCCCGCCGCTCGCGCACACCCTCTCCACAATAGGAACTTCCGTTTCCTCTTGCTTCCGAATTTCAAATCAACCCGCTCCTATTTCCTTCTATCGGCTTATCACACATTCTCTCTCTCACTCTCCTTCACCTCTCATTCAATCACACCCCTCCCCCTCCAGCCCTTCCATGTACTCCCTCCTGTTTCTTCTGTCTTTCTCAATCTCCCTCATCCACCATTCTCCCTCCCCTCTCTCTCCCAGCACCCATCTCCTCGCCTCCTGCCAACTCCCCCCTCCCTCGTCCCACTCCCTACACCGTTCCCACGCATGTTCCCACGTCTCCTCCTCCCCCTCGCACAGTCTGCATACCCTTTTCTCCTCCACCTCCCAGTACCTTCCCTCCTTCATTTCGTTTCCCATTCTAAATCTTGCCACTCTGTTCCACCTGCTTTCCCCCCACCCTTTCTTTAGATATTCCGGTATTCCCTCCTCTTTCACCTCCTTGTACCATTTATTGTATCTGGACTCCTTTATTCTCTCCCATCTCTCCGCTCTTTGTACCTCTCTTTCCCACTTCATCATCTCCTCCAGTCTTGTCTCTTCCCCTTCCTTTCTCTCCCCCTCTCCCTCCTCCCACAAGCCTCTGTCGCTCAGATACTTCTTCCTGCCCTCTTCCCAATCCGAAAGCCTCCCTCTTCTCCTTGATCTCTCCTTCACTTCCTCCCAGCACAATCTCGCCAGCTCACTTCCTCCACCCTCCTCCAGCCTCCTTCCGAACCCCCACGTCCTTCTGCCTGCCCTGCCTCTCAGTTTTTCTCTCTGCAGCTCCTCCCTCACCAGGTACCCCGGCGTCCTCCTGTCTACTCCCAACACCCATCTCAGGTATCTTTCTTCCAGTCTCTCCATCCCCTCCCTTTCTTCCCATCCCCATATTTCCACCCCATACCCCATTACCGTCCACACCAGCTTGTCAAATAGCCAAAGCCTTCTCCCCCAATCCTTCCCGAATCTCCTCTTCCCTATCCCCCAGACTTGCCCCATGACCGCCGCCGCCTTCTTGACCCTTTCCTTCACGTGTGCCTCTTGCCCTCCATTTCTTTGCAACGTATATCCCAGGTATCGGAACTCTTTCACCTCCTCCACTTTTCTTCCTTTCCACCCCACCAGTCTCTTTTCACCATCCTTCCTCCACCTTTTCTAAACCTCATGATCTTGGTTTTCTCCGCATTAAGCTCCAGCCTCTTCTTATCCAGGTATCTCTCCAACCTCTCCATCATGCTTCTCATTTCATCTTCCCTCTCCGCCAATAGCACTATGTCATCCGCATACTCTAAATCATACACCCTTCCTTCTCCCAACTTGATTCCGCCCCACTTAACCTTCTTCATCTCCTCCTCCAAGTCCGCCAGCAATATGATAAACAATAATGGGCTCAGCGGGCACCCTTGTCTTACCCCTCTTGCTGTCCAGAAGCTCTCTCCCAGTTCCTTTCCCACTCTAACCCTACTTCTCGTCTCCCTCAACACTTCCTCTATCCTCTCTACCAGACCCTCCCTAACCCCCCTCTCCCTCAACGCCCCAATCAGCACCTCCCTATCCACCGAGTCAAAGGCCGCCTTTAAATCCACAAACATCGCCACCACCTTTCCTCCTTTCTTCTCGAGTTGTTTGTTCACTAGATAATCAAGCACATAGATATTGTCCACCGTCCCCATCCCCTTCCTGAATCCCGTTTGACTCGGCGGAATGATCCCCTTACCCTCCACTTCCTCCCTCAGCCTTTCCGCTAACACCGCCACGTATATCTTATATAGGGTGGATAACAGGGTGACCCTTCTATAGTCTTCCACCCTTTCCCCCTCTCCCTTCTTCGCTATGGGCACGATCACTCCCTCCTTCCAGCTCTCCGGCCACCCCTCTCCCCTCCAAACTTTATTGCAAAACCCTCTCACCCAATCCTCCAGCTCTTCCCCCCGTGCTTCCACACCTCACTCGGGATACCATCCCCTCCTGCCGCCTTCCCCTCTTTCAATTTCTTTAGGGCCCTTCTCACTTCTCCCTTACTTATTTCCTCCTCGTCTCCCTCACCCTCCCGCCTCATTTCCCTTCCTCCTTTGACAACCCTGTTTTTCACCCCCCCGAGCAGCCTCATAAAATGTTCCTTCCACTCCGCCATCTCTATCCCCTCCACCACTTTCCTCCTCTTCCTCCTCTCCCTATTGACTATCTCCCACACTTCACTTTCTCTGCTCACTTCTGCCGCCCTTTTTTCCCACCTCTCGTTCTCCTCCTTCTTTTTCCTCTTGCACAACTCTTTGAACTCTTGCTTTGTTCTTTTGTACTCTTCTGCCCTTCCACCCCTTCTTCTCCACCTCCTCAACTCCCCTCTTGCCTCCCTCTTTTTCTCCAGGCAGTCTATGTCCCACCAGCCTATTTTCCTCTTTTCCTTCTTATTCAATTCCTCCTCTGTCTCTTTCAATGCTCCCTTCACCCTTCCCTCCACCTCCTCCCATTCCTCTTCCGTCCCCCTCTCCCCCAGCTCCACCCTCCCCAGCTTCTGCTTGAACATTTCTCTCCCTTCTTCGTTCCACACCCCCCTCCATACTCTTTCTCCACCTTTGTGCCCTTTCCCGCTTCTCCACTCTCCTTTCAGCCATACTTCCACCGGCTGGTGGTCAGAATCCACCTTGTCCCCTATCCTCATCTTTTCTACTCTGTCCTTTGTTTCTCCCTCCCCAATTATATAATCAATCACTGTGCTCCCCCTTCCCCCGATATATGTATACTCTCCCTCTTCGTCTCCTCTCGTGTTCCCATTGAAGATACACCCATCCTCTTTCCCCCAGAAAGTCCAGCATCATCCTGCCCTCCCTATTAATAGTCCGGTCCTTTGATCGCCTCTCTCCTTGTCCCCCTCTCCCTTCCTCTCCTTCTACCCCTTCCAACTCACCTCCTTCCTCCCCTGTTCTTGCGTTGAAGTCCCCTCCTATCAGCACTCTAACTCCCACCTCTTTGTCCTCTACCCACCTCTCCAGCCCTCTCAAGGTCCTCTCCATGCCTTCTCCAGCGTAGACTCCCACTATCCTCCACCTCCCCTCCCCCACTCTCACCTTGCCCGTCATAATCCCCTCTCCTGCTTCCACAATCCTTTCCCCCTTCTCCGCCAGCTCCTTCCTTATACCCATGACCATTCCTCCATCGCTCTTCCCCTCTTATTCTCTCTCTTCGCCGCCTGCATTCCCCATTCATACCCTCCCGGCAGCCTCTCCTTAACTCTTTTCCACCCTTTATCATCCAGCCATGTTTCCAACAGCACCATCACGTCCCATTCCTTCAGCCCTATCCAAAACTCACTGTCTTTGTTCTCCATCCCGGCTACGTTCCAGAAAGCGACATTCCATTCCCTTCTTCCCTCCCCCTCCCCTTTTCCCCCTCTCTTCTCCCCTCCCTCCTTCCTCTTCTCCTTCTTACACTTACTCCTCAGCTTGTTAGCGGCATACTCGTCCTCCTCGGCTGGTCCTCCCGATGAGCCTCTGGTCCAGTAATGGGGCTATTCTGTTCCCTCTCTTTTCTCTCCCCCCTCTTCTTCTCTTCTTTGTTCCCCCCTCCCATTCCTTAAAACCTCCTCCTCCTCATCCCATTTCCAGTATTGCTCATCTATCCACAGCCTTCCGTATCCTATCCTCACCCTCCTTCCTTTTCTCTCCTCCACTCTTGCGATTTCCTCCAGCTTCCACCTCATTCTTCTCTCTTTCCATGTCCAGTCTTCCTGAATCCTCTCTCTCCTTCCCTTCAGCTCTCTCTTTCTTCTCATGATTTCATCTCTTTGCTCCTCATTCCTCATTCTTACCATTACCATCTCTCTATCCTTCTCTCTATCCCCGGCCACTCTCTTAATCTCTTCAATGTCACCTCTCACTCCTATGGCCTTTAGCATCCCCTCCACCGCCTCCCTCCTCTTTCCCTCTTTAACCTCTAACCCTCTGATTATTACATTCTTTCTCCTCTCCTCCCGTTCCTTCCTTTCCATCCTTCTCTCTAGCTCTCTTATTTTATTTTATCTCCTTTTCTCCTTCTCCCCCCCACCGGTACCCCACCCTATTTCCTCCCCCCTTTTTGTCCCTTTCCAGCTCCTCCACCTTCTTTTCCAGCCCTTTTATGGATCTCACCAGCTTCTCCTTCTCTTCATTCCATTTCTCCTCTCTCTCTGCCCCCTCTCTTCTCAGCTCCTCCACCTCCCTCCTCATCCACCTCCCCTGTTCTTTAACGCCTTCCAGCATCTCTTCCATCATCTGTCTCATCTCCTCCCTCCACCCTTTCACCTCCTTCAAATCATTCATCATCTCCTTCATTTCCTCCCTCCACCTCCTCATCTCCTCCCTCCACTCCTTCCTCTCCTTCTCCCCCCAACCCATCGCCTCGGTGGGCCTCTTAAATTCCCTACCATCTTTCTCGTCTCCTGACCCCTGCATTTCCGCATTTTCCCTTTTCCTCTTTGCCTCCCCATTGCTCCCTACACTGCTGACACTCCCACTTCTCGCCCTCTGGTCCCCCGCCCCCCCTTCTCCTTTCTCATCGTATTCCATCCTTCCGATCATTCTCCCTACGCCGATTCCCTTCTCGCGCTGTGCAATTCTCGGCCCTGCTCTCTCGCTACCTGCACGCCACCTACACTCACGCTCTCCTCACCCGCGGCCGCTCACCGCTCAGCGCTCTCCCCTCTTGACTCTTCGCGCGCTCCCTGCCCGACCCGCTCACGCGCACGCTCTCCTCTCTTACCACTTCGCGTGCTCCCTGCCCAACCTGCTCTCTCACGTATGCTCTCCGAACCCTTTCTCTCCCTTATCCTTCCCGTTCGTACCTTCCCTCCACTACCATACACACTCTCGCTCCTCCACTCTCTCCCTCTCACTCTCCCACTCTCACCAACACCTTCTAACGCTCTCACACACAGCCAAAAAACTCTGCCCTGTCACCACGTGTCGCACTCTAACGCACCGGAAACGGAAGTCCATATTTCTCATTAAGTTATTTTCTCACATATTTTTTCTCAACACAAAAATATTTTTATTTTTCATAAATTTTTCATAATGTATTGTAGCTTTGGTGTGATCAAAAAAATCAAGCCAGAAGCCGGGCAGCAAAGGCCAAAGCAGATCAAAAGCTTACTGGCAACGCACTGGTAATGCAATCCAACTAAAGGAATTGGATTTACGCATTTTGTCTGTTATTGGTGGCAAATCGTCTGTAGGTCTGCCTGTAATGGAGATGGGCTTTGGAGAACGACCTGAGGTTTGTTATTTTTTCACTAAAAGTTATATACAAAATATATATAACATGATGTGTCTATAGTGGTTTTAATTAATTATGCTGTGCTTACTTTAAGGATATCGCTGATCCGTCTCTGACAATGGGATTGATATCATCTACTGACTTAAATGAATTTATTATTATTGAAGCAGAACAAAATGCAAATATTACATATAAAATAACGCTGTTAAATATGCTTTGTATATTTTTATATTAAATTGAATACTTTATATAGGCAACAGAAACAACTGAGGAGAGTACAAGTGCAATTATCCAAGATGTAGAAGAAAATTCTAACTCCTAAACCGCAAGAAAATCTACATCGTAATGAAAAACCATCTAAACCCCATACTATTGTATCAGTTCCTATATTTGCCTACTAATGAACCTCTTAATCAGCACGATAAATCTAATGCAACTGTTCCCGTATTGTCCCTTGATGAACTTCTTAACCAGCACGATATACCTAACCAAAACA